>VYZS01070868.1:38901-59808 GCA_013400695.1 Neodrepanis coruscans | reverse complement strand
GACCACCGCCAGCCTCTCCCAGCGCCACCGCCGCCAGCTCGCCCGCTGCCGCTGGCCATCATGGCGCCATCACCCGCAGCCCCCGGCGCGCGCGGCGGCTCCGTTCCCGACGCCGTCTCCACAGGTGCGACAGCGCGGGACTGCGGACAGTCCCGTCAGGGAGTAGCAGGGGAGGAACGGTTTTATCCTTTCCAACCTACAACACTCAGACCAGAGTGATTCTGCACCTGGTGAAGTCAGGTAGTGACTGGGTTGGGTTATGATCTGGGTTACAGATCTGGATTTTATGTGCTTCATTTCCACCAAAATTCTTTATGTAATTAGCCTGATAAATCTAAAAGTCTTTTAGAAATATTTTTTCAGATTAAGGTATGTGCTATGTTTCTAACTTAATTTAAACAAATATAAATTTGGTATGCTGCAAGTCACTCTTACATTTTTCAGTTCAAAATTCTGACTAGTGTTTTTTAAGCCTGTATTCTGTTAGTATGTTTTACATCACTGTCCTAGACCACTGAAAGTCTACTTTTCCTAGTTCCCTTTAAAGCAAGTAGAATAGTACATTTTCCAAATTTCCTCTACACATGATGCACTTACACAAACACACTAATTTTAAAGGCTTTCCAAGATTTTTTAAAAATAATATTCAGGTTATTAGGCTACATTTATTTTTTGCCTCAAGTACTTCCATACTACTATTCTCTGCTAGAGACTACTGCTAGCTTGAGGGAAATCAGATACATTTTAAAATCCCTCCATGAATTATTTTGTCATATCAGTGATGAACAACCTGATAAGCAATGGTAGTATGTTTATCAAATGAATTCCAGCATGAGGCTTTTTAGGTAAACATAATGAACACTTACAGACTGAATAGTTGACCGTAACATTCCTCTAATACCAACTCACAAGCTTCAAGGGTCTGTGTGCTGAGTAGCATCCCTTTAAGTAAGGAAACATGAGTTGATCTTTTTCCTGTCAGATGTCATGTCAGATGTCTGGTCATCAAGTGCTAGTCACCTTCTCACGCTGTTAAGATGTTGAAGAAATCAATAAGCAACCTCTAAAGGTAGAAGAATTATAAGCTCTGTCTTCAAAACTTTCATTAATACAGGCAATTGTTTTCCTTGTTGCATGGAGGAAAAACCAATGATTGTGGTATAAGAAAGTACTTCGGACTGAGTTATTATGAAGTGCTTGAGGACGGATCTCTCCTGATGTGATCATGCAATCATTGAGTCGCCTGAGTTGGAAGGGACCTTGAAGATCATCTAGCTCCAACCCTCATGTTGTTGGCAGGGACACCTTTCACTAGACCAGGCTGCTCTGAGTCCTATCCAACCTGGTCTTCACTTCCAGTGCCTCAGGGATGAGGCAGCCACTCAGCACTAAAGAATTTGTTTGTGATACTTTCAGGATCAACTGTATCTCTCTTTTGCTGGAACAGTTTGGAATTATTTTAATGGAAGTGGGAGCAAATTAGTGGTGCAATACCCAGGAACTGCATTGAAGCTTACCACATCCCACATCTAGCCACCTGCCCTGCAGAATATCAGAACACGTGTTGCAAAGAAAACCTGGCTAGCATTTTATTGCCATGGAAGCTTGGTGGGAAGCACTGTTCATAATAGTAAGATAATAATTTAGAAAGAACAAGAAAGGCCAAGTGTTCCTAAAGTATCTTACTCATGTTGTACACGTGTAAAAATGATGACTCAGAGATTTGAACAAACATCTAATTGTTTTGTTCTGAAAAATAGATCCTCCAAGGCACTTCCATTTTCTGAGATCATCAGAAAAAATTTGCAAAATGCTTTTTTGAGAAGGCAGAAGATTTGACATTTTTTGCAAACTAGGAACATTCTTGTTGGTCTGTGGTGGGTTGACCCTTGCTGGATGCCAGCCGCTCTGTTGCTTTCCTCCTTTATCGGATGTGGAGAGAGAATATGATGAAAGGGTTGTGGGTGGAGGAGATAAGGGCAGGGAGAGATCGCTCACCAGTTATGGTCATGGGCAAAACAGGCTTGTCTTGGAGAAATTAGCTTAGTTTATTGCCAATCAATCAGAAAAGGATAATGAGAAATACACCTGAATTTCAAAACACCTTCCCCTCACTCCTTCCTTCTTCATGCACTTCAGTTCACTCTTGATTTTCTCTACCTCCCACCAGTAGCACAGGGGGACAAGGAATGGGGACTGTAGTCAGTTCATCACATATTGTGTCTAGTGCCTCCTCCTACTCAGGAGGAGGACTCCTCATACTCTTTCCTTGCTCCAGCATTGGTCCCTTCCATAGGGTGCAGTCTTTCATGAACAGGCTGCCCCAGTATGGGTGCCCTGCCGGCAAAATGGCTCCAATGTGGACTTTCCTCTCCATGGGTCCCCAGGTCTGCCAAGAGCCTGCTCCAGCATAGCCTTCCCACAGAGTCAAAACTGCTGTTTGGCCCCCACCTGCTCCAGCATGGGGGTCCTCCAGGAGCTGCAGGTGAATCTGTGCTTCACCATGGACCTACACTGGCTGCAGGTGGACAGCCTATCTCACCATGGTCTTCATCATGGGCTGCAGGGGAATCTCAGCTCCAGTGCCTGGAGGACCTACTTCCCATCCTTCTTTTCTGACCTTGGTGTCTGCAGAGTTGTTTCTCTCACATACGTTCACATGCTCTCACGTATTTCTCTCACATGTTCTCACTCCGGCTGTTGTTGTCAGGGTTTATGTTCTCCCTTCTTAAACATGTTATCCCAGAGGCACCACCATTGTTGCTGATAGCTTGGGCTTGACCAACAGTGGAACTGACTGACATTAGGTCTATCAAACGTGGGAGAAGTTTCTAGCAGTTTTTTGCAGAAGCCACCCATGTAGCCCCCTTGCTGCCATAAGCTTGCCATACAAACCCAATCTATGGTTATAACAATAAGATTACAATAGCTTTGGAGAGGCCTTAGTCATTAAGGAAGGTATATGGCAGTAGAAATGTACATCCTCAGTGTAGGCTACAATTTCATGTAGCAGTTTAGAGGACAATAATGTAGGCTAGTTCCTGTCCAATCCCAAGTATCAGTCTCCTAATCCCAAAATATATCAGATTATATCAGTTGCACCAATGCAGTTGGTAGTGGATTGAGTGGTACAAGGTGGGGAGGAGCAGAAGGGGACAGCTCATGCTCTAGCTGGGCCACAGACCCTGGTTACATGTGAAAGTGCTTCTGTAGACCAAATTTTGAATATGAGGTAATGAGGTAAATCATACGGCAAAGCTGAAAATGGCAGTGCAGTGTAGACTTTCGGTTGTCAAGGGTTCCCTCTCCTCTCATTTGATCCTTCTTGGCTGTTTATTTTCTGTAGAAATGGTGCACACTGTGCTTATACAGATGGCTGGTACCTCTGTTCTAGGCATTTTACTGCTTCATAGGGCAAATTCAAGAAAAAAAAATCATCTGCTATTGTGTCTTCTAGTCTTCCACAGTGCACTCAATTTGGTCCTCAGTTTTGTGCCCTCTGGACAATTTGAGCATTGAGGATGTTTATTTCAAAAGGCTTTTCAGGTGCAATAGAATGATTCTAAGTAAATGTGACTCTCAGAGAGGAGGGAGCCTAGGTTTGCTCTGCTTGAAAACAAACAAAACAATGGTGCTTTGACAAATGTTTCTCTTGGCTATGGAAGTGGGAAAATGGGACAACTATTTGGCTAGTCTGGGTAACACCTGCTTTATAGATGCAGATATAGACATGGATCTTGCACGTAGTTGTGTATCAAAGTAGTACTAGAAACACTGAAGCAGAACTAATTTTAACTGAAAGAGGTAACCTTATTTCCAGTGTAATTTCTATCAGATTACTTTTCTACCTGTCACGCAAACAGGGCACTATACATGCTTTTGTTTGATGAGAATGACTATCTCTAAATATTTTAGAAGCATATTTCCTGGAAGTGTCTTGTAAGTGAGCATGTATTTAATATTAGCTAGGGTGACCACATTGCAGGTGTATGCACCACAGCTTCTGCTGGTGTATGCATAAGCAAAAAGACTGCTCTCCTTTCTGATAGAAGGGGGAGATGATATTGACACTAAGACATTTCAGTGGCTGTCACTAAAAGGCTGTTGTTACTCTTTCCTCTTCCTTTTTTATTTTTTTATTTATTTTTTTAAATTCTTTTAATTGCTTCCTGCTCCCAGCCTCTGTCTTCTTCCTGTGCTTTGCCCTTGCTCTGTGACTCTCCAGACTGGTTGGTGCTTAAATGCACTACCCCAGCAAAAAGCTATTAAAAAACTATGTTTGTTTGGTTTTTTTTCCCTCATTATCTTTTTGACTGGACTAGTGAGTTGAAACAGTTTGTGTCAAGGGTAGGTGTATTTATTCCAGTGCAGATGTAAGGGCAACCATGAAAACATGAAACTGGAGGGGAGTGGAAGGAGATATGGAAGAAGGACATCCATCTTTCTGCAGCCTTGAGATGTTACACTTGTTCAGTTCAGTTCAGTATTGTGTAATTCCTATATGATGCCCTAGGACTAAAATAACTAATGCCTCATTTTAGCTTTAAGCAGAAAAAAATGAGGCAGTCATAGAAGGATTACCTATTCTGTCTTATTTTATGCGTTTAATTTCTTTCCTGACTATAATTCAGCCTCTATATTATAAATAGTATCTAGTAGTTGCTGCAGAAAGCATTAGCAAATAAATTTCATGTAAATAGGATTTTTTGTATGAGGAATCATAGTCATCAGATTAGTTCTCGGTAGAATTTGTTATTTAATAAAGCTCTGTCAGTAAAACTGGTTGTGAGTGTTCTGATCAGTACAACTTCAGCAAGTATTTGCACAAACCTTTACATGTACAGTGTCTTGGACTAAAATTGTTCAAATCACATTCCTGAAAGCAATCTCATTGGGAAATAAAAGAAATCCTTCTCTCTTGTGGTCATTTGTTAGCTAATATAAAAAATATTGATGTTGAATATTTAGCAAATAATTTACTAACTGAAACATATTTGTCATTATTAAAAGACTGCAGAAGGCTTTGAAATAAGTCTGAACTCTAGAAAGATTCCTGGCTTGGATAAATCAATATCACTTCAAGTGTTTGAAGGGAGCTAAGTCAGTTTATATCAACGGTCTCCCATTTCCCCTGGGGACTAGTATTTGACCAGCTGTAGTTCTAATAATTGCACAACTCATTAACATTTTTCAAAATTATGTATTCAAGTGGTATTTGGCCAGTTTGGTAAGTAGCAAATGAATGTAAGGAATTCAAAATATGCTCATAGAATTCACATACTTTGAGGAAAAAGCACTTCCCACAAGTTTAAACTTTTTTTCAGGAATATTAGGTAGTTTGCTTTTGCTCAACTGCACAGAGTATCTTGGCTTTCAAGTTACAGTGTTTGAATGCAGTCTCTGGGGTTGCATAGTGAACTAGCACAATCTTTTCTCCCCTCACTCTGAAAAGGCTTGTCTGAAATTGCTCACAGGCTCTTTACCTGTCCCTAGTTCCCATTGCAAAAGTAAAAGCAGAGTAAAGCTTTGGCTAGATGAGGGTTATGAAAGCATTTGAATTGACATTGGGTTTTGTCAGCTGATGTGTTTGAGGTAAGAGCTGTTAAGTTGTGGAGGGTGGAGAGGTAGTTTCCTTCATCAATCTGGTTTTACCTGAAGCCTACAGAGAAGTAATAAATGCTGGTTAGTCCTACCTTAATCTCTAATTGTTTCTGTCTTTTCATCAACTCCTTCACAGCCTGACATGATTATTTCAGTAGGGGGTCTCTGATGGGTGTTTACCTATAGAAGTGAAAGATGTTACTCTTTCCCGCAGGTGGGTTTAGTGGGGAATGAAGGAAAGTGCAGTACTGCTGATCTGGTAGCTGTGGACTGCCATTGAAGGCAGCATTGCAGCAACACAAGTGAGCAGAGATCCAAGCACGTATCTTGTTTTGCCTATTCCCCTCAGCAAGGGATGGACTCTGGAATATGTCTAATTCCACCCTCCATAATATTCTTCTTTCCTTCTAGTTATTGCCTCAGATTACAGTTGTCAACTTAAGACCTAACAGAATAGGCTTCAAGCAGCATTTAATAACTCTGAGGTTCCCAAATTCAACACAAAATAAAAATGAACCATAACTTGAGATATAGTCTCATCAAGTAGTGCAAAATTGGACAGCCCTCAGGCAAACAGCTGTTATTTCTTCTTCTTGGCACATTGTTCTTGTCCTTCACTGTCAGTGTTCTTGCAAGATCTGTGGTGTAGAGTATGTGAGACATGGTTCATGTGTGATTAAAGGTTTATTTGATTTGATTTTTTTTTCCAGTTAATCATCTGCCTTTCTATGGAGAAGAAAGAGCAAGAAATCTTCAAATATGGGGTTAATTCCAGCAATTAATTATTTTTATTGTGTTAATGTACAGTGTTAAATTTTGTAGGCAATTGAGAAGATCAGTCCATAGCTCACTTAGGCCTGTGTTTGCTACAAGAGGATACTGCAAGTGTGTTTTTTTTTTAACAGCATTTTTATTTAAAATACCAGCACCTGCCCTTTTAGACAGTGAGAAAAATAAAAAAAGGTTATGAACTGAGGTTTGAAGGCAGAAAGTTTTTGGTGAGATTTGAAGTTTGGTTGGAGGTACTTAAAGGTATGTGGCTCTTCGAGACAGTTAAATTGAGTAGTGCTGAGACAGAAAGGGATCTTAATTTAGTGCTTCCTTGTGCTCTGATTGCTCCAGTTCCTCATTAGCAGCGTAGCCTTATTTGCAGCCCTGGCTGGTTTCTCAAACAATGCTGGTGTGTTCATTGTGGATGTACCTCTGGCTAGCAGTACTCCAGTGATATTGAGTCCTTGTTTGGACTCTAGGGGGCGCAATACTGATGAGAAAACACAATAGAAAAATCAAGAACAAACCCACAAGTTTTATTTTACACACACAGAAAAACTGACAATAAAACATGAAGACAGACAAATTAAGCTCCTCCGGGGCTGGCTGCTGGGCTGCTGGTGTGAGGGAGGAAGCTAGGATGGCACTGGGTCCTTGCCAAGGTTTCCTGAAAAACAGGGACAATAAAAGGAAACCAGGGGGACCCCCGAGGGGAGAAATACCACAGCTGATGAAACAGTGTGGTCTTCAGCCTTTACTGCTGCCTCCACTGCCACTGGAGCTGCATGCTGCTTGTGCCGCTAGAGCAAAGATGAGCAGAGATGCTACTCCACCAACTGATGAACCCCGAAAGAGGAAGATGGCCTCTGGGATTGCTGTTTTATATGGGGTCAATCCCGCGCGATCTCGGAGTCCCTCCCGGGTGCAGGTCAGCTCCAGATTGGCTAAACGGCGCCCGGGAGCTACCCCCTGTGAGATCTTGCCATGAGGCAAGATGGCAGTGCTTCCCATCAGAGTGCCATGTGGCCAGGGCCTGAAGGGGGATGGGGGCTGCCCACAGGCACCTCAGGGTACCCTGGGGGCCCTGAGAACCACCACTGGGCTGCCCTCACCCCGTGTTAGCGGCAGCCACTCACAGCGGGGTGTTTCCCCCGCTGCGAGGGCCGCCGACAACTCTGGCGCCGCATTTCATGTGCACAGGGAACCCAATGTGCATGCACGCAGTGTCGGGAACAGCCAAGCCAAAAACCCATTGGCACTTGGCGGCAGTGCCCCACCGCTGCCAGGATGCAGGATGGCTCCGCACCTGCTGCACCACGGTGCTGACGGGGCTGTGCTCACGGCAGCCACCAGCTTTGTGCTGACGGCCGCGGGTTGGGCTGGCCTCGCACTGCTCTGGCCGTCTCCATGTGGGCCGGCAGGGGAGGCGGCAGGCGCCTCCACTGAGTTGCGAGATGGAACAGGGGCAACCCCTGCCCTGGCACTGGCGGCCGTGGGATGGGATGATCCCCGTGCCACACTCGCCGCTGCTGCTGGACTAGCCCATTCCCCCGCCTCCCTTCCCAGAAACCCCCTAGAAACTCTCAGAAACCCCAAAAAAC
Organism: Neodrepanis coruscans; assembly: GCA_013400695.1. NCBI lineage: Eukaryota > Metazoa > Chordata > Aves > Passeriformes > Philepittidae > Neodrepanis > Neodrepanis coruscans. The sequence continues at coordinate 51,835 of VYZS01070868.1, read as the reverse complement.
ACCCTTCCCAGTCCCCCAGAAGAGAGGAGGAAAAAAAAAATGGAGAAAAGGGAAAACAGGTTTTAACTTCAGTAACTATCCTGTAACATACTGGAAGCAAGCTAATCTTTCCCTACTAATAATAACTCTGCTTATAAGATTGCCCTCTAGTTGAAATAGTAGCTCTTGGGTTTCTGCTGGAGAAATCATACAACATACTTCATTGGATTCTGTTAATTAGCATGGCTTAAAAATAAGGGAAAAAAAAAGCGCCAAAACTGTTCAGCAATAAAAATGAGCAATGCAGAGCTGTGAGGCTGGGACTGATAAGAATATGATTGGTGTGTTTGTTCTGCAATTTCACTGGTATAAACAGCTTTGAGTTGGAATGACTGAGTTGAGAAGCTTTGTGTAAGCCCAGACTTTCTGAGGTTAAGGGAATGCATTAAACCCTCTGGTGATATAGTTATGTGCATGAAGATAGGCACATTTAGGAAAAAACCAACCAACCTTGCCCTCCTCCCCCTTGGAGCACATCCACAGATAAGAACCTCACTCATCTTGAAAATGAGGGTTAATAGCCAGCCTGAGGGACGGGTAATACTGTAAATTGCCCGTTTTTCCGGAAGCAAATTATGTTGTATACTTGCTACTTTCTGTGCTTGGTCTTTGACTGCTGAAGTTCTCAGGCCCAACCCGTTTTTCTGGAAAAGTGCATTTTAAACACGTGCTCTTGATTAGTGGAGCCAAAGCTATGCCCTTTGTTTTGTGAGAGTGCTTGATAAAGTAGAAAAATTAATTGGAAATGTTATCCAGAGTTTCAATTCAAATCTCTTAAAATGATCCAAGAAATGAATGTCTCCAATAAGACTGGGCATGGGAGGAAGCGTATTTGAACTTTGCACTCAGATGATGTATTTTCCAGAAACACTAAATTCCTAAAACTCTCTTTTCCCATTGTGTTGTCCTACTACTTTCTTTTAACCAGTCTTCCCTATCTCTGCTGAGTAGGTACAGCTTGTGGATGTACCAGAGAAAAGATCTAGCTGAGTTATTGTCTTATGTGTTTTTTAGTGAAATAAGTTACATCTCTGCAATAGAAATTAATTTCTATTTACAGGGAGCATTCTTTGCTACTCTGTCTAATTGTCTAATGAACCTCTACTTTGTTTAGACTGGTTACTTCAGGAACAAGTGTAGTTCTTCTCCCTTCCTTTTTTTTTTTTCTGCCTACTTCCTTCTTGAGCATTAGAGGAAGAATTGATAAAGATCAGGAATTAAAAGATGTGTGGTTAAAGTTGGTTTTGAGGAGCTTAGGCCTGGGTTGCCCAAACCCATGGTGTCGCCGGTCTGGAAGAGTTATAGTGAGTTTTTCTCCTTCTGCACTAGGGAGAATGATTCAGACCAGAGCAGTATTCTGTTCAGGAATCAGAAGAGCTCATATAGTCTGCTCAGCGACTGTGGGAGACCAAGATAAACATGTCTGCCAAAGTGTCTTTTTTAGAGAGGTTAATTCATCTCCATTTAGTTGCTTCATGAGACAAAACTGAATGTCTCAGCTGTGACTATATCTTTGTGATATTTTTTTCTCTACAGCTAGATTCAGGTTGCAGGAGCCCTGCTCCTGAATGAAGCATTGAGTGTTTTAAGCTTTAATTGCTATTAGGAGTGATTTAAGATTTAAGTCAGAAGGCATTTGATAGGAATAAACTGGTCATCTTGGAGGTGATAATATATTATCCCATGTTATTGGCCTAGTCTCAAATTAGTACCTCCCATATGGAGAGATGGAAGAAAAAAAAAGAAAAAAATGAAAACCAGGAGCTATTCAAATATTTTAAGTCGCAACAAATAGCTTTTCTACAAGTGGTTAGATTGTGCTTTAAGCTATGAATATTCACTAGTGAGGCACTGAGTATTTGCTAAAAATGCATGTATCTTCTTTGCAAGAGAAAGTAGTAACATCATTTTGTGAAAATTCCTGAGTGTCTGAAAAGTATTCCCATTCTTTCTGTCTTTATAAAGATGTTTTTAATAGGAGAAAACCATAACCAAATGCAGAGTGAGTCCCTCATTGCATGGTTGTCTGAATGCTAGTGCTGGCAGGAGGAAAAAGGTGAGCAAGGTAGGGACCACTGTTTTTGGTATCAACCCACAACTCTCTCTTTCTAAATAGTTATGAAACTGAAGATATAGTCTTAGGAGAGCACTAAGGAGGCAGATGCACAAGCCGTTGCTAAAAGAGGCAGTCCTGCTTCCCAGATCATTCCTTTTATGCCATGTGTTCTGTTGCTTTCCTTATGCTAGAATTATCGCTTCACTGACAGCACTGTGGACCTGTTCAGGCATCTCGCTCAGCAAAGACATAAAACACTGGCAAGGAAATGAATGGTCTTTTGCTTTGATTTCCTGAACCAGTGTCTTATGTGTGCAGGGAAAGCAGGGAGTATGAACATGCAGCACGGGACACATAGATTAGTTATAGGCAGTGGAAAACTGAGAGATTTAGCTGTAGAGTAAAATGCAGACACAGGAGATTTAAGTCAAATCTGTGGATTTGAATCAAAGCAAGGAATTCAATTTTGGCATCCCAGTTGCTGTTAATGAACACAGCTACATAACTATTTGGTCATTTGAAGAATGAGTTGGTATGTGTGTGTGTGACAATTAGGAGATTTGGTTTTAGATGTGTTAGAATTTTGACAGATTGAATCTCAGTTATATAAAAGTGGTTATGGTATTTTATTATTTATATCCCTCCTTCTTGATACGTATCTTCTTTTTATGGACTCTTATTTATGCACACTGCATGTGGAGGACACAGAAGATGCTCACACACATTATTTCAGTACACATTCTAGTCTCAGGGTTATTTATATTTTTAAGAGTTTCCTAGTTATCCCTTTAGCTATTGCAGTTAAAATGGAGAAGGTGTTAGATTTGAGGATCAAATTTTGCTGTTCTCAGTGGAGCTGAACAATTTGTCTATTTTTATTGCTACCAAACTTGAAAAAATTAGGGACTTTATATTAGTGTTTTGCTAGAGTTCTCTTGTACAGGCTTTTTGCTTTGACTTGTTTTGTAGAGCTGAGGTTTTTGCTGGACATTTGGTCTTCAGCATGCAGGATAAGGTTTTTTCTTTAGTCACTATTAACATCTTTTTACATTCAGTCTATAATAACTGTACAAGCAGATGGACAATTTTGTCTGTTTTAATTGTATTAAATTTAGCCAAAGTTTGGTTGCTGGCCAAGTACTCATCACCTGTGGATCAGACTTGGTTCTTGGCCAGATATTTTGTTCACAGGATTATTTCCTCTTGAAAGGCCACACCAAAGTAAAGCTGAAAAGCAAATAAAACTCACTACTGGATTTCAAATAAAAAGAACTGCTGAACATGTAATTTCTCTTGTTTTGGTCCTTTTAGGATCATTATTCAGTGCTTTTATTGGCATAGCTGCCAAAGACTAGGACATAAACAATTAGCTGGAAATTATCTTTCTTTTCCCCCTTCTTTTCCATTCCCTGCATGCAGGAAATTTAACACAGTACATCCCGTTCTCTTAGGATGGACTTCTGCCTTATTGTTCTTCATTTTCTCAAATAATTATTAGTATGTCACAGGCTAGTAACAGTTGTATGAGACAAAAAAATAGCTCATACTATTAACTGTAAAGCACCCTGGCTTGGATCCAGCTCCGCTGTTCCTTACAACAGTCTAATTTCATTGGAGTGATGTCTCTCTGTCTCTCGTTTACAGTCACTGAAGCTGAGTGAGAGCTCTCATATTTTCCAGCACAATTGTCCCGGAGGGTGTTTTTTCTCTCCTTGTCCACTGTAGGGCAGTTGCCAGCATTTCTGGAAGAGATGTTTAGGAAATAAAGAAAACCCAATTGAGTGCTGTTTTCACTCATCTAAATCACAGCTATGCTGATTGATGTGACCATGTCATGTCATCAGAAGATCACGTAGTGCTAGACTGAGTCTCAAAAGTCCTGTCATACTTGTTTTAGATCAATCAGTCTGGGTGATATAGTGTAAATTGATTGAAACAAAGAGGGGGATCTGGACTTAACACTGATGGAGATTAGCTATTGGTATCTATTTGAAGAGTTGGGTAAACATGATACCTGCATGATATGCAGCAAGACAGGAACAGGATTTACTCCAAGAAGCCTTGACTATCTAATAAAAATTACTGTTTTATTTGTCTATCATTATTTTTATTATCTGAAACAGGTATTATGTAAGAACAATTTAAATGGGTAAAGGATATTCTACTTTTTGTCTTTAAAAAACCTGTCTTATGAACTGAAATATTAAAAATGTAAAAAGTCTCTCTGAATGTGACTCATACCTACTACAGTGGTGGTATTAAAACCATTAAAGAAACTTTTACCTATTTGTCTTAGAATATTCTGTCTACTTAAACCACAACTCTGGAAAGCAAGCTGTCACATTTACCTCTTCTAGCCAACAGTTTCCTCAGATGGTACTAAACAAAGCTTCCATCCAAGAACCTACTGTGTAAGGCAGTTCTTATTCTGGTCAGTATGCTTCACCTCAGTAACAGGTATTTCACTTCTTTTTTAAACTGAACCTGGAAAAATTCATTGCACTCATCATCTTACTAACCTATTTCTGTCTTTCACTGATCTTTTACTTTGCTCAAATATTCAACTCTCATTGCCCCTCTCTTACTGCACTCTTGTGACCTACCATACCTCCCTGGAGTATGCTTTTCACTGCCCTCCCTTCCTCACTGCCTCCAGTGTGGCAGTGGTTTGCCCCTTCTTGCTTTGTCTGGCTCTGACAACAAAGGTTAATAAAACCTTTTAACCATCACTAAAACAGGTTATTCAAGATACTGTTTTCCCAAAAGAACTGCAAATGTGGCTAGAAGAGACCTCCTGAAGCCCAGCCTTTCCCTCAAAGAGCAATTATTACAACCACTAGTTTCAATTTTGAAAACTGCCAAGGATGGACATTTCACAGTCCCCCTGAGTATCCTGGGTAACCTGTACAACTGCTGCATGGCCCTTTTAGTTTTTTTTCATTGTAGTCTCTTTTGGTGGTGAGTTTTTTGTGCATGTTTTGAGAGTTTTTCCTGGTGTCTCAGTGCTCAGCTTGTGGTCCTTGTCCATATTTATTGTGCTCACTACTGCCCACAAGAGTTTAACTTTGTTGTCATCTGTAACTGCCCTTCAAGACATTCCAGAAGCTCAGTGTAGAGGCATTGGGAATGACTCTTCATGAAGCATGCAAGTCAGCAGCTAACTTTATTTGATTTATGTATTTCGGATGGACAAGGTGTCTTGTCTATGTAGTACAAGCAACTCTTTAAAATTTTCAATTCTTCTAGTTTGCTTGCAGCCCAGTAAAGAACCTTGGATCATTCAAGACCTATTTTGCTATAGAAAAAACCCAAAGATTTCTGGAAATGGGAATATTAGTCAGGAATACTTAATGATAAAATTCCTGACTTGTACAATTTCTTCAGATGAACAAATCTGGGGCAGAAAAAATGATTTTGTCAAAATTACTGTTGTGGGTGTGGTTTCTTGCCCAGGAAGGAAGCCTTGAAAAGGCAGGATTAGCCAAGACACAGAACAACTTGAGCCAGGCTGCAGGTTTCTGGTGTTGGTTGCATTCACACAGAGATATTTGGAGTTGGATAACAAAATCGCTGGTTCTGCTATGGTCCTGTCTCAAGATTTATAAACTCTTCTTTTCACTAACTTGTGTGTTTACTCTTGCCACAAAGGGCTGCTTTTTGAAAGTTAGTACTGTGCTTTGCTGTAGTTCTTCCACCAGTGGAGACAATGAGTTGCATATTTGGGAAACAGGCAACATACTTTGAGTGCTGGCCCAGGTTGTTCATTACAAAAGCATCAATACATGGTAACTGTCATAGAAATCCATTGTAACTTAAAAAGCTTCTCTTTTTAGTCTTTTCTACATTAATCCTGAAAGATGGAATTAGGCACAATGGAAGAGATAGCCTGAAATGGGTCAGTCATTTACAGTGCATTCAGCTTTCTTTTGTGTCTGAAAAGACTTCTATTTATTTTTTGTATGATTAAAATAAAAGATGGAGGAAACTGCCAGGGGAAAGAGCTCAGGATTTTTGGTAATTGCTTTTAGCAACATAAAAATAGTATTGAAGCAAGGCCACCAGATATTTTAGTCTTGCTGGAACAAACACAATTTTAAAAGACATTTCAAAACTGTTTAATAGTCTACTCTTTCCCCAGATTCCTGTTTTCACACCTCCTTATTGACATAGGTATATGACTGGGGTCAGTAGCAATTTGGGAAAGAAAGCAGAACAGATTTCCTGATTGCTGTGTGATAGTATATCTGCCATTTCAATTTAAGCCAGTATCTGAAGCTACTCCATTTGTAGGCATTTGGCCAGATTCTGATCTAACTGGCATCAGTTTTTATCCTTCTGCAACCTATATAAATATCTGTGATTTTTGCTAGGGCTCTGTGTAGACACAGTTCATTGTCATACACTGCTGTGTGTAGCAGAGATTGAAGGAACTGATTGCTTTCATGGATCCCCATGAAAGTAAGTTATCTCCTCACTGTGCATTTTGTACTCAATTATTTTATCATTCCTAGAAAGTAATGTTAAAAGCTTTTAGGATAAGCAACACAGGTAACAAAAGTTTCAATTAAGTCAGAAATTTTTCTTCCAGGTTATTATGTGTGCTATTAGTGCTTTTACATTTCTTGTATTTTTGCGTAGTCTTCTATACAGACATAACTTACTTGTAGGGGTTTTTTAGGAGTTAGAAAAGCCATATGGCTATCTTCATTATCATTAGTACTACATATTAAGAAATCTTGAGATAGTTGTCAAGGGTTAAGCTGTCCTGTTTCTTTTATTTTCTGGTTTTTTTATTGTTACTTTTAGTTTCAGAGTTCTTATATACTTTCTAGTTTCTGAACATTTATTAGTTCAAATCCTTAGTCTTTTCTTTGCAGTCAAGTAACTCTGTATCTTTTGGGAAAAAAAACCCTAAGGTTTTCATATAATCTCTTTTCATGAACTGTCATCCTAATGAAAAAGTGCAGTCGAAAGTCTCAATATTTGATATTCACATTTTTCTATAGTTATTTTTATCTTTTATTCTTGAGGTGTGTATTGATTTTCATTTATATATGGACATGTTCAGACTGCTTACAGGAAATTATATTCAATTATATTTAATTATTTAAATTTGAATGTAGTTATGACAAATAATGGTTTGAGTGCTATATTTAGGAATCGAACTGTTTTTTGTCCATTTGAAATTTTTTTTCCTTGCCTTTATTCATTTTTCAACCTTCCATCCAGACTACACTAAAAGTTAGCTCCAAACAGTATACCAAATGATTATACCAGATAAAATCAAAAAGGTGGTTCTAAGGGTGTCATGATCTTGAAAATATATATGTCTTGGAGATGTTAGGCTGAGTGTCTGCAGAATATCTTCATGACATGGAAAAAGTCCCTCCTTTAGGAGGGGAAGAACAGCTATATCTATAATCATAAAAGGAGAAGCTTGGGTAATTTCCTGAGACAAGGATCAACAATCAGCTTTGGGCCTTTTTACTAAATTGTCCAAAGCTAATCCCATAAGGAATCAGAGACTGCATCAGTAGCAAATGTTGGACTGAATGTTCTTTCTTCATATGCATGGTCCTGGCCGAGTTTGTGTCAGAGAAATCTTTATAATTTGTTTCTTTTCTTCAGCTGAAACAGTTATACAGCAATCATGTTGTCTTTTTGTGTTCAGAGATAGTAAATTTGTAGTACCAGGAAAATGAGAAAGTCACTCAGAAATAAAAAAAAAGGATGTTTTTTATTTTGTGAGATTAAAAACTTATATGGAGCTGGCTTGTTTTTTTCAGCTCTGTGATGTGTGACCAAAACATAAAACTTAATTAAAACTGTTAAAAAAAGGAAACCAAATAATTACTTGTGTTTGGAAATGTATTTTTCTCAAGGTGTGATGTTGATAGTTGAAGACTACATAACAATGAATTTGGTAAAAGTCAGTGGAGAAGAACAAGCAAGTTTTTCTTCAAGTTCTTACATATCTTTCCTTTCGCCACCTAAAATTTAATTTTTCATTAATATTCTGGTTCAAATCACTTCTGTGTGAACTGTCAAAATGGTTTAAATTTGCTGAGAAAGTTAGCAGTATCTCAGTCTATAGCATGTGGCCACTAATGTTTTACCATTGTGAAGAAAGCAGTTGTGAGGTTCAATGTGTTGTTTTTAAAAATGTACTGTATAGTCATGCTACAACTCAGTGGAGAAAGGTCTTTTGTCAGAAATCCAACCCAAAGACTTCTGAAGGGCATAGAAGTGTTGTTAGTGTCAAAGGCCCATTTCTCAGCCTGAACAGTTCAGGTTGTAGCAAGGAGATGACAAAAAAGAAGACAAAGCAATAATCTCCCTCTAGAGATGTAACTGAGTCACCTTGAAACCAAATGCTTCAGCCTTGTGCTCGGGGACATCTCCATGGATGTTGCAAAGATGGCAGTGAAAATTGAATCCTAGAAAAAGTAACTTAAAGATGTATGGTATTTTGTTTTCACCTTAGTTCTTTCTCGAGTCAATGCTTACGCTTTGAATAGCTCAGCTATTTGGAGGGATATGTTGTCTTTCTGATTTCTCCTGTGTAGTAGAAGAGCTAACCTTATGTTTGGGAGTGCATTATCCAGAGGTTCCTTCTGAAAGACCTCATGCTGCATTTGGATCTAAGTTAGACAATTAGGCTTCAATTGTGTCCTTGTCCCATTTCATGATATTTGGATTGAATTAATCTGAAAGTTTTCTGACTACTTCAGTTACCCTGGATTTCTGGTCAAAATGTTAGAAATCACCATGTTTTATATGTATACTACTTACAAATCATAAATGGTCAAATCTTATGTGAAACTCTTCCATACACAGGTAATGGCTGTTTCAACAGTTAGCTGAGCTATAAAGGAAGCATGAAACCTCCAAGAAATTATTATACTGATTTCGTTATTAACACTTTCATCCTGATTATGCATCATCTGAAGTAATACTATTAAACCCATGTACCTCCACTTTCTCCATGACATTGTAATGGAGAATGTTTTACTTAGATGTTTTAACTTTTTTTTCAGAATTTTTTTGCTGTTCCTTTCCTGCATACTCATCTCTGCTGGCCCCACTAGTTTGCTTCCCTGCAGATTTCCAGATCCTCTTTTCGTCTTTTTTAACTCAGCAAAAGAACAGCAAAACGCCCAGTTTCTTGGTGTTTGGGTTTTTGTTTGTTTCTTTCATTTTGTTTGTTTGTTCTAATTTTTTCCTGTGGAGTTTAATCTTGTTCTCCAAGACTGCCTGACTATGTGATAGAAAGTAAGTGGTTGAGAAGAGAAAGGTGGGAGGAGACTGGAGGAACTGTACCTTTCAGTGGTCTGAGCTGTCACACTGCACAGCATGACTCCACAGTCCTTCATGTCAAGTTCCTTTAGGTGAGAACAGCAGAACAAACATCAGTGCATACCACACAGGGCCCCTGACTATTAATCCAGACAGTACATACTGAACTCTGTGGTGTAATGCTGGTACTAGTCAAATTAAATCCTCTCTAGAGTTGCTGCAGTCAGACTTGCGACTGTAATGATGACAATCATTGCTTGCTGGTATCCAAAGACTACTAAAGCCATGGTGCATGTAGCTGCTTATGTAAGATAAGCATATAGGAATGCATTTGTTACAGTACATGGCTACATGCAACAGGAGATAGAGAGAGGTTAATAACAAAATTGTAATTTAGCTGAAGGGTTTTGATAATATTAGAAACTTTGAGAAAAATATGAACATAAGATATTTTTAAATCAGTATGATTGAGTTATAGATTGTTGATATAAAGTCTGTATCTTTTAATAATTGGAAAAGCAAGGAGAGTGACTTCATCCTGAAAAAAACCTTTCAGGAACCTTTGTTTAAGGGGGAAAACCTCAAAAAAACCAACAATAAAGGAAAATACAAATATTTCAGAGGATGCAAATGACTTCATATTGACAGTAAAGGAGATGTTTTAGTTTGGTTTTTTTAAGTGCCTCACTTTCTCTGATGATTAAAGGAACTGTTTCATTTTCCTGTGAATTTTCACATATGTCAGAATGTTTTTCCTGGGAAATCAGCCATAACTCTAATAGATTTATTTTTGTTGATATCTCCAAATATATCTTTACAGAAAAAAAACCAACCTGTGGATCTTCCTCAGATTCTGCTCCAAACAACCAGTGTAAAGTTAACTTTCAGACTCGGCTGGATTTTTTCCCTGCATTTATTTCATCATTAATATGGTATCCATGCACATTGGTTAACCCTTCATAATTTTAATGAAAAAAAGTGTAGAAACAAAGGAAATATATCATTATTAACTGTTGTTTGTGAACTACTTTGAGATGCTATATTTGCATGCAAGCCAAGCACATAGACAAACCTGTCTATTGACAGGAGGAAATTAAATGTCCTTTTCTGCTTTCTTTTAGGGAAATAATTTGAAGGGAATTTTGAAAGATATAATAAGTTATTGTTCAGTTAAGCAACCAGTGTTTGGCTTGATAATCTTCAGTTTAGATGAACTAAGCAAACTTTGTATTGAAAATTGACTATGTGTCTCACAGGACTTGGCATCCCACTAAGGTTTCTGGTATGCTATCTTGGCAGGAACATGAAAATGGAAGAAAGGGCTTATCCAAAAATGTCTGTCTTCCAAAAAATTTCTGTTTAGTTCTGCAAACTATTATTGGTATTGAACATGCAAAATTCTGCCAATCATAATTCTGTCAAACAAGACCATTGCTGGGCTGTGAGTTGTTATGCTGAATTTAATAGCTAGGCTCCCCAGCAAAAGTATTAGACATTGCAAGGAGGCTGATAAATAACATTTATTTTCTAAAGGTAACTTGCTAACTATTTCAGACCATGCTGTATCCTGAAAAACTGATGACTTATTGAAACCCCAGTGTTGAGTGCCTGCTGTGGAATATGACATTTACACCACATTGTTTTCTGCCAACAGTAGAGAAGTTCAGTAGAGCTATTTATAAGTCAAATAATCTTCTAACATTAGCACCTCCTTTTCTTGGTAGTTCAAACATTTATTTTGAGGAGTTATAGGCTCCAAACAGCTGCTTCCCCCCCCCCCCCCCCCCACCTTTGTGAGCAAGCAACTCTTGGAAATTATTTTGAAATATCTGCAACACCAGTACGTTTTATTTTCTTGTCTTGATGTACTATAAACTTTATTTGAATAATTTTCAGAAATGAAAACAAAAGCAGCAAATGAGAGGGTATTTATTTACTTTTAAAAATACAACTAAAAGTGATGAATCACAAATGTAAAAAATCACATTAGATGAGATTTTCTTTTCTAAGACCACAGTTTATGTTTTATCTTACGGGTGATGCACATCTAAAGCACCTGATATCCTCTCAGAAATGCCAGCATTCCTTAGCTTCAATTTCAGTCAATATCTTCAGGCACCTTAGAGGGCTTCTGAAATGCTGCTTTGTTTACTCTCATTACAAGGAGAGGCCAGACATTGTGCATCTGGTGCATCTTCTGTTTATTCCTTAGTGCTCATGATATTGTGTGTATTTAACAGCATTTTCATTACCTGCATCTGTGTGTTATGTCAAGATGTCATTCAGCAGGCAATGATCTAGAGAACCATTGAAGCACTGCCCTAATTTATAAAGGTCAAGACCTGGTGCAATTTGTCCACAGAATAAATGTTTGCCATGCAAACTGGGACAGATTGAGTGAGCTGAACTTTAGGTGCACCATTAATTTAGGTAAGCATTACTCATCAAACTAATTAAGCAAAATTGCTTTTCCTTTGAGCGCAGAACACCATGGCCATTATTACTGAATATTACGGTATGCTAACCTTTAGGGAGCTTTTATTCTTCATAGAAATATGAAAGTTATTTTAAAAAATAATTCTTTATCCTACTGTTGATGAAGGGAAGGTTAAAAAAAATATGTATGCATTACTCAGTTGGAAATGAAGAATGTAGGGAATAAACCCTAACAGCTCATTTTGTATGTCATGAAAGACACTTCTTAACTTGATGGTTACCTAGTGAAGCTACTTGACCTTATAAAAGTAATGAGGTAATTAATATATCAGCACAGCCTCAATTTCAGGATGTGGAGCTATTACTGTCAATACTGCTCAAAACATTACAGCTTCACTTGGAGTATAATGTATGGGCCAAAATATCTCCATCTGCACAGACCTTTAGTATGTGTACTTTTAAAAGGATCTTTGCATTGTTTTACCGCCTGACAGCCATTCTATGTCTCATACTTATTTTAACTGCTTTTAACCAATCCTGGAGATTCAAGCTCAGAAATTAGATTTCTTTAGGGTTATTGAGAGTTTATATAGGCAATGTGAAAAAACTTTTGAACAAAATTCCTAGTTCCAAGGTCTGCCTCCCACAGTCCTTTTTCACATTCGAGACCAGGAGGCAAGATATGGCTAGTTTATGAAAACCCCTTGTGGTGGTTTTACCACAAATTCAGTGATTTTGGAGCAGAGACTCTGAGAGAAGTCACAAACACACCCCAAACATGAAGAGAACACACAAAAAATCACAGTTTATTTTGCGCAAACACCAAAACCCGACAAATAAAGTGCAAAACAGACAAACAAATTAAATTTTTCCAGGGCCCGCGTTTGAGGTGAGGACGCTCTGGAGATAGTGCTTGTCTCTCTCTCTCTGAGCCCGGCTGAGAGACTCCACGGTATTTAGAAGGGAGCACATGTTCTCAAGATCCCCTTGGCTGTGAACCTCTGCCCGGTTTCGACTGAGGAAAACAACTCAAGAAATTTACAAAACCGCACCCCCCCTTCCCTCCCTTTTAGCCCGAGGAGAGATTTAGTGCTGAAAGGGGAAAAA
>VYZS01070868.1:23076-38623 GCA_013400695.1 Neodrepanis coruscans | reverse complement strand
GCACGTGTCCCGGAGCGGACCGTGGCCAAGAGATGGAGGGGCAGCGGAGGCGGCGGTCCACTGGGCCCGCGCTGGCTGGCCCAGCCCGGACCACCGCCGGCCTCTCCCAGCGCCGCCGCCGCCGGCTCACCCACTGCCGCTGGCCATCATGGTGCCATCACCCGCAGCCCCCAGTGGCTCCCGGCGCGTGCGGTGGCTCCGTTCCCGACGCAGTCTCCACGGGCGCGACAGCGCGGGACCGCGGACAGTCCCGTCAAGGAGTGGTGGGGAGGAACGGTTTTATCCTTTCCAACCTACAACACCCCTGGTGTGTGTTGTCTGCAGAGACATCACACTGACAGCAAACTATTTGATATAATGTACAGTATTCTTTTAAGGACTCTTAAAAGAAGGATAATTAAGAACAGTGTTCCAGCTAAAACAAAAAAAGAAAGTGCAGGAGCTGGAGGAGTTTTCTACAAGGATGTTACTTCATGCATAAATGGTTTCATCTTCCTAGATTCCCATGTTCCAAATGTGTTCGATGAAGCAAAAGGAGGTTTAGATGCTGATTTTATCACATAATTTTCCCCAAGAAGGTAGCGCAGAATTCACAAGCCCTTTGTCATGCCTCTCATATCCAGATATCCTTACAGCAACATAACATGATGTCAACTGCCTTGGACTGTAGATGGAAATACTTGTTAAAATTTGTATGAGGGGTTGTCTGAATTTGGGTCTGGGATTCAGTAAGTGCCCAAGCGGCTGGGCATTGGTGCATAATGTAACTGAGAGGGTAAAATATGGAAAACAAAGTGTGTAATTGCTTATGATTTTTTATTTGCTTTAATATTTTGAAATATCAAGTGAACAGTGTGGAGGTCACAAGATTCTTTAGTTTCCAAGAGATGTTTCTCAGAAGAAAATATGCTGGCAAGGTAGTGAGGGAAATGTACATTATGCTCTATGGGTATGTGGGAGGTTCAAGTTACTAACTCTTTTCTCTAAGAAGGTATGATTAATTTAAAATTCAGATCTGATTTTTCAAACAAAACCAAAAAACACTTTTTTTTTTTTTTCCTGAATGTGGCTATGAATCTCAGAATATATTTTAGTCAGCTCTACTTAATATAACTTTTGTTACATATAATTATGTAACAGGAACAGATTGCTCAGAGAGGTAGTAGATGCCCCATCCGTGAAAACATTCGAGGTCAGGCTGGATGGGACTATAAGCACCTTGATTTGGCTGAAGACATCCCTCCTCGATGTAGTGGTGGAGGACTAGATGACCTTTAAAGGTCCCTTTCAACCCAAACAAATCTATTATTCTAATTATAAAAAGATACATCTTTAGCACTTGCACAATGTTTGTAGAGTTTTCTGAGTGTCATCTTGCATTCCAACTGTTCAGTGCACTGAGATTCTCCTATAGGTATGCTTACAGCCTGTGGGAGTGTGAGCAATGTTTTGCTGAAACTTGTTGTTTTCAATGCCTTTGTAAATCATTGCTTTACAATCTATGAATATGGCCATTTATGGACAGGAATGGACTGTCCTAAGCCTGGAGGCCCTCTGCCTGAATCATTGCACAAATGTTACACCCTGAAGTGATAAGCTGTGTTCCAGAAGTTGCTAGTTTGATTACAAAGTTACACCCTCCTGGAAGATACATTGATTTCTAGCTTTGATATGTGAAATTATCTCAAACAAACATATATGTAAATGCATATATTTATAAAACCATATAAATACGCACATGCAACAGAAATGGCATGTGAAAAACTGCAAGACTGGAAAAAATTGTAAGATTAGAATACTATTTGTTGAGTCACAAGTATGATATATGAAAACCTCACTATTTTAGAAAGGAGCAGCAGCTGCAGTATTTTTCATTAACAGATACATTCCAGGCTAGTAGGAGTTTTTCCAGCAGAATAATATGTCAAGAGCAGGGGAGAAACACATTATCTATACTAGCAGTTCTTTCTTAATTCTATTTGCAATGACTTAATTGAATAAGGGCAGGAAAGCAACTTAAAGCGCTGTAGTGATGAGGGTAGTTTGTTTCCCAGAAGAAATTTTAGGGATATTTCTCTAGGTTTTGGCATGTGTATCACATCTCTGAATTCAAATTTAATCAAAGATAAACTGGCTTTGATCATGAAGATTCAGCATATTAGTGCTGCTACGAAAGTGTAAAGAGATTTTTGACTTTGGATACCAGTCAGCACTGTTCTTTAGATTAAATCCCTAGGAGTTGTTTCTTTGTTAAAAATGCTTCTAAAGGTATTTAGAGTCTGTGGAGTTGCAGTTGTTTCTATTACAGGCTATTTTCAGGAGAAAAGTCCTACCATTAAGGCTATATCTTGTCTATATTCATGTTAGTAATTAACTTGGTGCAACATGTGAATCTGTACAGCTAACCAGTTGGTTGTGAGGAAATTATATCAGCACCATGTACTTTTTGTGATTTCATTACGGCTAGCTTTCTTTTTGTTCAGTCCTTAAGATGAATACCTAGTAGAGGATGGAGATGGATGGATGGATGTCCTCCTGGAAAGCGTTTTGCAGCTTATTTTTTCTCAGAAAGAAATCAAATTCATCACATGGTTTATCAATGCAAAAGAAAATTCAAGAAATGGACAAGACTGGGAAATCTGTTTGTGTAGTGCTATCCTGATTTAAGTAATAAATATGGATAAATCTACACTCTTGCTTAACTCTGCCCTCATGTTGCAAATGGATCTGTGTGATTTTTTTTTTTTTTGTATTTTTATTTTCCCCATTCAAAATGTATCAAAGGAGTCGGGCAGGAAGGTGATATCTGATTCTACAACGTACTTTGTGATTATACTTTTCCTATTTTACCACCCAAGATAAGGTTGACAGCTTTTAAATGTCTTCATGAAAAAGTAGGTTAAGGGAGAGAGACTCTGAAAACTGCTAACAGCGTATTTTCTTCTGAGAAAGGTTGGTCTCCTGAGAAAACTGTTAGCTTCGTGAGTGAATTTGGCAATTTCAACAAAAATGCTTTATCAACTTAACTTTCCATTGCAGGCTAATGATGTTGATAAATGAACTCTGTGAACTAAACTTGAGGTTTTTTTACAATTCTGAGTTGTACTTTATAAATAAGATCTAAAGCATCACAAAGTAGCTGGCTTTAGGAGAACATTATCTCAGTAAATACAGGTGTGAAGATGTAAACCAGTGGTGAACAATACTCTGTCTAGCATTATCTGGTGCTATAGAAAGACTCACAGAGCTAAAAATGGAAAGAACATTCATGTGGAATACTGATGTAATTCCCACTTACTTGTAATACAACATGTTACTGAAATCTATTATCTGTTGAAAGTGTTAGTACTGACCTAATTTGTTAGCCATTTATTAAATATTTAATATGTAATAATGATTAAGTATTTAATATATAACCATATAGTATTACCATCACTGATTAATATGAAGACCTTAATTAAGAAATAGATGTCTCTAAACAGTATTAAATTTATTTGTAAGTTTTCTCCTAAAGAAATATCACATAATAGAACCAGAAGAGAACATCTATACTCTCTGGGTGATCTTTCAGGGAGGGTTCTGCCATTTTTAGTTGTCTTTATATTGATCTTTTCTTAATACATGCAGACTACTTTACATTTCATATGTGGAATGGATGATGATTCTTTAGGTTGTTATATACGAGAATCAATATATGCAGAGCTGAACATACTCAACAAGGAAGTTAATTAAATACTCTTACATTTTGTTGGTTATTTGTTTTTTGCTATTTGGTTGGCACTTTTTTCCTCACTAAATTAATGATGTTAATGATACCCACCATTGACGACAATTTGTTCAGTAATTTGATTACTAAGGGCCTTGTCTCTAAATAGAATTGTTAATTCACAGGACTAGCTGCCCTTTATAGAGGAATAGTGTTCAAGATTTTACGGTTGGAATTTTATTATTTCTCATTCTGGGTTTTGCTCTTGTCTGTGCTTACCATAGAGTTTACTAGAGGCACCTACCATTAAGGATTACTTCAAAGGAGATTGGAACACAGGGGGAATGCTCCACATAAAATGTCCGAGAAGCTGGGGATGTTCCACCCTTGGGAGCGTTCAAGGCCATTTTGAATGGGACTCTGAGCAATCTGGGCTTGTGAGATGTGTCCCTGCCCATGGCAGGGGCCTTGTAACTAGATGATCTTTCAGCCCAAACCATTCTATGATTCTATAATATATTTGAATTCACAGTTAAAACTAGAAGTGCATGGTTTTTTTGGATTGATTCTTCTCCACATAGTTGCCCTAATATTAAGCAAAACAATACTTTTCTCTGTGCCTTTGAAATGTTAATAAGTACTTCATTTCAGCAGGTACTTGTACTGTACAAGTAGTGAAGAAATGATACTCATAAGATTTTCTGTTACACCATATATTTTTTAAAATACATGCAATATTTAAATAACACTCCCTAGAGCTTTAATCAAAAAGCAGTTATACCGTGTCTTTAACGTGCTTTATCATACCATATTGGAGAATATTAGCTTATGTCTCTGTGTTGTCTCCTGAGGTATCCAGTATAACATAATTAATTGTCAGTTCCTGCTTTTCACAGTGTAGATGCTGATCAAGATTACTACATGTCTAGAACAAGAGGCAGGTATGCACATGCTAACAAAGAGGATTATTCTGAACTGGATATCTTTTGATTTAAGAGTTCAGCCTTTTCAGTGCAGATGCCCAGGTGATGATCTGAAAGAATGGTGTAAAACATAGTCCTGTTGAATCAAAAAATGACAACTTCTGCTTTTTCAGGAGGTATGACAATGGCTGTGGATTTATGGAGGAGGAATTTCTGTCCAAAACTTCCAAAACAACCATAACCTGCCAAGGTGTTAAGTTTCTTCTCTGTGTTACACTGCAGAGAATTTACTGAGACAAGATGGAACTGAAAGCTCTTCTAGATACATGTTGTATTTTAAGACAGCTTTGTTGCATTGGCCTGGAATGAACTGATAAGACACATGTTAGAAATTGCAACATATTTAATTGTTTTGGGTAAGAATCCAGCTAAACTAAACAGAAAAGATCCAGTTCTGTGAGAAACTCATATGATTTCTTTTGCTAATGAGACTTGTGTACTCAGACAAGTTCACCAGTGTGTTTGGGACCTCAGGGTTTTTCTTTGGCATAGCCCTTTGTAGTAGTATAACTTGAAATCAAGCTCAATACAGCAAGGAAAACTGATAAGATTGCTATTAAGTAGCTCTGTGAACACCTTTGGAGCATATCACAGTAATCAGAAGAATCTTTGGCCACTTGCTTGTGGTCATTGATAGGCAAACTTTGTTTAAGAGACAATAAAAAGACAGAAGTCTTTTTCTTCCCTTGGTTTGCATTGGTTCATCAGTGTATCTCCCATCCTTGCTGACTTCATTAGCACCTGTGCTGTGAAGTGATTACTGGAGGTGAGGAGATTAAAAATCTTGCTTGTTAGGTTTCAAGTGCATCCTCACACTTCTGAAATCTTTTTAATTAAAGCCTCTGAAAACTTATTTACTCTTTAAATTCAACACTTAGCAGCTTTAGTGAGAAGCAAGCCCCTTCACAGGAGAACAGCTGAAATACCTGAGGGAGGCCAGAGCTTTGAAGAGATTACATATGCCTTAAGAGGTCACGGGCTAATTTGCTTCTGCTAGAGTTTTCTAAAGCAGTACAAGCCACTTAGCTGCATTAATTTTGAGAGCTCAAATGCCACTAAATCTCCTGTACTGCTATGGGAATAATAAAACAATGGTAGCAACTTCCAATGTCCTTGCTATGGCACATTCAATGGAGACATTCAGACATACAATGTTCTGTGGAACAGCCCTTGTGTCAAGATGATTAGTTTCTGAAAGGCATAAAAAAATGCCTCAGAAATGCACTGGCAGATAATGTTAGATCCTAGATGCTTGAAGTTACTGCATTTAACTTGCCAGCACATGAATGGTACCACCTACACCCTTTACATAAATAAATAAAATCAGTTTCATCTGAAATGCACCCAGAAACACTTTATCTCCATTCTAAACTGAGGTAAATTGTATTAGTGCAGAGGATTTTCTTTCTAGGGTTCTTCACGACACAACCAATATGATTTAGTGAAGCCATTTACTATGAGCATCAGACTTACTTTTATACTATTTGTAACTTGTTCACACGCTTCTAATTCTATTACTATTGGCAGACAGTTCTTACACTATTATTATTGGCTAATTAGACTTAAGAGCACACTTCTATACACTCTAATTGGTTACATCTCTTACAACGATACAGGTTGCGGTTGGCCTATTCCACGTGGGGTCTCTGGACTTGTTTTCTCTTTTTGTTTAACTTTCTCCTGCTTGTACCAAGGTCAGATCATCTTCTCTTGCATGCTTTCTCATGAGAACAGCCAGGTCGAATTGTCCTTGCATATCTCTGTGCATTCTTTTCCCATGGGAATAGGCTAGGCCACAGAGCCTGTTCTCTCATCAAAAGCTGAGTTGTGCAGGGAGCTTATTGCCCTCCAAAAATCCTATAACTCTGAAAATTTCCAACATATTAGTACAGAAGATACTTTATAGGAATCCTATATGCTTGAATCAAACTATATGCCTGAATTAAACTAACTGTTAATCAACATTATATTGAGATCCTTGCTATAGAGAAATACTGAAGCTCATCTGAAAGGGACAGTCACCTCCACACTCTACGTCAGAATTGCCTTGACTGAAGAGCAATGGTCACATAACAGAGCTGGTGCACTGACAGTGAAGAGAGGCAGATAACGGAGTGTAGTGGGAACAGTGTCAGACACCAGTACCCCCCACCTCCTTCACTTTGTGTGGGGCAAAGACTTTTAAAGGCATGACAATGTGATTTCTGGTGCAGAAAAAGGTGCCCCTGTGAGCTATTTCACCGTATTATGGAGAAATGTGTCCGTTGTTTCTTTGTGCAAATGGCATAAACCTCACAGCCTGATAGGTAAATCAGTTCTGGTGAGGCATGTGTTGTAGTTCGAAGATAGCATGGAAATTGCATGTAAAATTTGAGTAAAGAGAGAGCTGGTGCAGCTTTTCATGGGTGAGGGAAATCTTTATTGTTTACCACGATGTATTGCATCTGTCATGTTATTTTTTGACTCTAAAGGATAAAAAGATGCTGCAGTGTGTCTCTAGCCACTCCACTCTTTTATTTATAATATACCAAAGAACTCTGTGGCATTTCAGTGTATTAAACACACATCTGTTTAAAAAAATTAGTTTCCACTCTTTCCTTGCTATAGTGGTCTATACTTTACTCTCTTCATAATCCATGCTAAATTAGTTTATACATCTGTTTTTCTTTTTGTTAATCACTATTGTTTCAGGGGAAAAAAAATAAAGCCTCTGCTAGCCTCCTTAAAATATGTTACTCATAAATTAAAACAAACAAAACAGTCCTCTGAATTATCATCTGACCTCCTACAAGGGAAGGAAGACTTTCCTCATGCAACTGCCAGAATCAGCTGTCAGTGACAGAAGTGAAACTATAACATATCTTTTCTATTTGGAACATTCAGAGCAGCTTTTTTTGGCACTTGCTACCTCACAGCCATTCAATTTCTTACACTTGCTGGCATATAATTAAAAATCTATCATTCTTAGTAATCTGTTGTCATAGGATCAATGGATACTGTGTTTCTCCTGCAGAGCAAGGTCATGTAATGAAACAACCCAAAGAAAAACCTGCATTGTGCAGCATAATTATTAATTTCAAAGCAACTGTTGGAGTAAACTTGACAGTTAGAAATGGAGGTGGTAGATTGCACCTTCATTTCTGAATTCTGAAATGTTCTTGTTTTAAAGTTTCAGGACTGCATCATATAGAAAATTCTTTTTATCTGTTTAAATAAGATGTTTTTTATTGGTGGTCTCATTTGAAACAAAGATATTCTACATAGTAGTTGTGGTCTGTGATTTGTTGGGGTGAAGATTTTTTGGAACATGCCATTTAAAAACTATGGTTTAGGATGTCATTCTGCAGATTTCTTTTGCTCTGTGAAAGAATAAGTTTTACATAAATTACTGACTTTATAGTAATTTGTTGCACTTTCTGACATATAGCCATTGAAAATATTGTCTACTCTGAATCTACCCAGTATGAAGGCAAAATAAAAGTCAACTTCAGTATGAAAATTCATATGTGTAAACTAGTAAAGATACTAGAGGAATAAATGGGGTAATAAAATAGAAATTAGCAGCAGGTATCCATCTGTCAAAAATTTATAGAAATGACCTGCTTTATACTACAGGTAATGGCAGGAATACAAATCATCTCCTTGAAAAAAGGTGTCAGGGTTTTCCCAGAGAAAAGATGATGACTAAGTCATCTCCTTACTGTATTTAATCTGTGATAGTTGTTTAATAGTAAATGCTGAAACTTGTTGGTGTCTGTTTTAACAGCATTTATTCCAGGATTTTCACTTGCTTCACTATAAGAAACAGTGTCTCTTTCAATATCAAAGCAAAAACCAAGGGGCAAGAATAGAGCAGCGACTCATAGGTAATATAATAAAGCCCATCATTTTTGTGGTGAAGGGCATCTTCTATGAAGCTCTGACACTGCAGACCTCCCAGGAATTAAAGCAATCTGGGTTTAGTTTCATTTTTCATAGAGTGGTGGGATATAAAGCATTTAGAAAACTAATGCATCTTGTGCTGGCCTTTAGACAGATGTTATGTGATGGTAAGTAGTAACTGAGCTGATCTTTTCCCTGTGTCCTTTTTTAGTTTCAGTATCAATGTAGACTCCAGGATAAGAAATGTCTCATTTTGTTTTTGAAAGAAATCCTAATGAAAGGCCAGATATTACTCAATTTCTGCAAGAATTCTTCTCATAGTTCCTTACTGTGAGCAGCACCCAGAAACCCATTAGCCTAGGGGATTGTCCATTCCTCCTTGGTTGGGCACCAAATTGAAACAAATTAGATGATCCACGCCCATGCCTCTGGAAACAGGTAAGAAAAGATTTTCAAATATCAGAAAAATGTGAAGAGGCCTTGCTACAGAGAGGCGGTGCAGGAATCTCAAATCTACAGGGAAACTAAAAGAACTGGAAGGATCATTGAGTGTGATTTTTTTCAGCATCTATGTATTGGTGTCCTCACCAATATTGCTTCTCTGTCAAAGGTCAGCACAGCCTTCTCACATTTCCACAGCAGTGAGGCATGTATGTCCTATATTGACTGTACCCAACTTTTTGATGCATTATACTTGGGGCTTCTATTTTAGCTGTACATGTAAGATCTAAAAACACTTTCAGACAAGGCAACAAATGTCTCAGTGTGGATTTGGCTGTCCAAATTTGAAAATTATGATTGCATCTTATAATACCCAAGTTCAATTTCCACTTTGATATTTAAAGGTAAATAACAGCTGCCACAAAAGGTAGGTGAAATACCTTTAGTGACCTTAAAAATAAAAAACTGAAATTGGCATTTTTAAGCAGAAAATAAATGGCAATCACTTAAAAAGAAATACTAAGCAAGAAAGAGGACAAATATTTAACCATGTAATCAGACATGGTTTGACTGTGAATATTAGCTGGATGTTATATTATTTACATTTCCATTTACTAGTACTTCTGCTTTTTTTCTTAAAAGTATAAGAAATAAAAAACTACTTATTACTCAGTAAAACTTCTCTATCTCTTTAAGACATAATGTAGAATAGATGATCTGTCCCACCACTCCAAATTGAAATTAGTGAAGGAAGTAAATAGGAGAGAAACGTAGAGCTGTGGGAAGGAAGAAAATACAATAAACAACAAAAGAGCATGCGGTGTGTAGATAAAAAGTGGCAAGAGCATTGAGAAGAGTAAAGAAGGAAAGGAGGAGTGAGAATATTAATGAAAGTTGAAAAGGGCAATTTAAAACAATTTGAGACATAAAAATGTCTAGACAAGTGAGAAAAATAGTAAGGAAGTAAGAGAAAAGTAAAAGCAGCCTCAAAGGTGAAATATTCAAAGGAAAGATATGCAATTAACTAGAGTTAATAAATGTTGGACTACTAGATGTTTGCTGAGTTTCTTAACATCTCCCTTGTCTTTGTCATGGTGGTTACTTCATCATGAGAGAGCTTGTCTTTGATTGAAATGGTGCTACTTTCGACACATGTAAAGTTGTCAAATACAAATATTTTGTTAAAAGGGATAAAATCTGACAAAAAATGTTGTTTGGAATTGGGGGAGAAAAGAGACAAAGAGAGTGTACTGCCCATAGCCAAAAGGTGGTAGTATGTCCTGTTAGCATGTCAAGACCTGACCTGCAGACTAGGAACTTAAAATTGTCTGCTACAATTTGAGCATGTTTCTTAACTGCTGAGCTGCTGCTGTTTCCAGGGCTGGCATTTTTGCTTGATTTTGTTTTGTGCCATTTTGCCTTTTGCACAGAACAATTGAAAAGCTTAGATCCACTCAGAATACCCAGATCTATGCTGACTTATTTTTTTGTGTGTATTTGGGTTTTCTTGTATGTGAGTGAGAATTCCAGTGCCTGCTATTTCATCAGTGGTACATAGAGCACCATTGGGTTATGGTTTTTGCTATGTATTCTTCCGGAAACGGTGTTCGAAAAACTGTGTTTTCCTTCTCCTTTAAAGATAGCTCTTTGCTTTCAGGATACACTGTGTTTATATGTAATTTATTATATCGGGTCTGTTCTAGTTTTTGGCTCCCCTTAGATATTGAACATTCTATGTTTCTCATTATCACTCTCTTTTTCCAGTCCAGTGTGTGCTGGGGTTTGTTTTCCCTACAGCTCATTTCTTTTTCTGTAGCCAACACCCTTTCTCTAGGCCTTCATTTTGAATTTAGCAACACTCCATATTAATTCTCTGCATTCCACAGGTGCCTGCAGCACAAAAGACTATGGAAATGAGTGCTCCTCGTTATCCCTTTTGTGCATTTGCCAACCACTCTCTTTGACTAGTCACAAACCTTTTGTCTTGGCCTTCTTTTTGTTGTATGAAAGGGCAAGTTACGTGTGTGTGGATATACATGTGTGTATGTCTATATAGGTGAATACACACACGTAAACACACAAATATGTATACACTTATATTTATGAATTTAAATCTCTCTTGTGGTAATTCTCAGTTAATAGTCTTCTCAGTTAATAGTCTCAATATTTACTTTTCTGAAGAATAAATTGAATGCTTTGAACTTGTTTTGCTTTCACTGGAGTTACTAGAAGGGGCACATACAAATCTGGCTGGCCTTCAAAACATTACCAATACCCTTCTAATTACTGTCATCGTGTCACCACCTGTGAGGTTCTAGCAGTGGGTGTGCCTTGCTTGGTTTTAGCTTTAACACTATTAATAGGGAAAGTACAGAAAGAGGTGAGCATAAAGGAACTCCTGAGTATGGTACACATACCCGGGACTTCATGAAGTTTCCCAGTGTCAGACCAATTGTTCTCCAAGCAGAACCATTTGTTTATAGTTGGAATAATAAGCATAATTTGGCAGTCCTCCATCTGAGGAACATGTGTAAGAAACAAGTGTCAAGCCAAATGCAAATGTTACTTCAAGTCTCAAATTAGACTTGAATATGCAGTTATAGAAGGGGTGTTCAACAAAGTCTTTCAGTCTCAGTAACTCAAAGAACTGATGATCAGGGTTTTTCAAAAGGACATTGTTTCTCTGTTCATTTCAAGAGCATTTTACACTCAACAGCTGGAATCATGAGGTGTTACTTGGGCATTGTGTTGACTAAAATTTGGTTTTTTTGAGTGAAAACCACAACTTTGTTGGTTTGAATGAGAAATAAAATGTTGCATGTTTTATTGTGTTGTTCTAGTTCAGCACAGAGATGCTTCATTGTCAAAGCTTGTGGTAGTTGTGTGTGGGAGGCTGTCAGATGGAGAAACCCTATTAACCTTTGTCCTTTTGAACTAGGTTGCAGAAATCTTGCATCAAGTCATACAGCTCCTACATTGCTTTGTTGAGTAATTAGGTGACAGTTATGTTCCATCATGAAGTGAAGCTACATGAGCAGAGTAATTGGCTTCCATAAAATGGTCAGGAATCAGATGTCCAGTTTTCAGGTGGATTGCTTCTTATAATCTTGCAGGAGGACTCCAGGTTTGCTCTGCTCTAATCACTTGTTTAGTTCTAATTTCATTTATTACTTACCTTCTGAAATTCCCCAACTTATTTTTCTCCTGGTTTTAGTACCCCACAGAATGAAATGGTTTTATAAGAATTGATCCTGTTTGAATTGCAGTAGGGCAAGAAGAGTCAGTTGAGAAAGACAAAAGACTAATATATTAAAAAGACTAATATGTACAAAAGAAAAAGATGTGTCTCAAAGGTTCTGAACCATTTCAAGTCTTACCATGCATAAACAAAGCCAGTTGCAGTGTAATTTATAAAGACTCTCACTGAAACTTATAATTAGAGGTTACACAAGGGCAGGTAACATTTCAGAAACAGGTAAGTGATCTGACCCAACATGCCTGCTTACTGAAACGGAACAGCCTTAGGCTCTCCCAAGATCATCACAGAGCAACTCCCCAGATTTTGATTAAAGGCCTGTCCTTCACCTCTATGCAGGTCTGTCCTTAAAGAAAAGGAAATATTTTATTACTCTTCAAACTTGTGATTTTCTGAAGGCTTCAGATCTTCTCACATTATTTGGGATGTTTTAAAAACTGGCAAAAATCACTTCCCAGACTTGGGGGAAAAAAAAATCCCTTCTGCCTTTGACCTTTACTAGTTGGTGTGCTTATTAGCATTCTAGTTCTCACATCGTGTTCTCTCAGTGACAGCACTTACCCCCACCTCAGCTGATAAGATTTAGCTGCATGTTTTTCCTTTACTCTTTCGACAGCTTCTGTAGAGGCTTTACAATTGGAGGCATTTGAAATTGCCTGCCAGCATTATGCACTGCTGGGTTTTAAATCAATCTAATACTTGCACTTTGCCACTTCTTTGATGGCTCTGAGATCTGAGAACACTGCGTACAAATTTGAATTTAATGTCTTGTGTTTTTGTGGGGTAAATTAAATGGCTCATCTGCCCAAGCTGATACGGCATTTCACCTGCGGAATTCCCGATCCAACCTAAACTCATTGAAACAGATAAAAAATGTCGTTCTCACTTACTTTTAATCTTTTCAGTCTTTTAATTTCTTTTTGATAACTGCTGAACCTATGGACCATTTGCCTTGCTTGCTCTCACACTCTTTTTTATTTTTCCCACATGAGGGACAGAGGAGACAGCTTCATATAAGGAGGACATTTTGGGAGCAGGCTGCTCCACTCCTCTCCAAAAGGAGAGAAGGAGAGTGTGCCCATGGCACCTGAATGAAAAGGATGGTGGATACAAACACTGGTTAGAGCAGAGCTTGCTCCCTGATGTTAATCCCTCATCAATTGCATGCATTTAACACTCTGTCATCAAACTTGATAGTGCAAGGTGAAGGAACTGTATTTCTATGCGAATCTCTTGAAGATTATGTGAAAGCAGGAATGCCAGGGTGGAAAATCTTCTTCTCCTTTGCTTTTTTGAATAATAATCTGGAACAACTGATAGGTTTTGTAAGAGCATCAGAAATAGATACTCAGGGTTAGATTTTATGTGCCAGCTGCCCTATCTAACACAAACCTGTCATTTCTTCTTTCTATCTGATCTTCTGACAGGTTAGTGAGCTAAACCACCTCCAAGCCACCGAAAACAGTGGGGCTGCATCACAAGGGACAGAGTTGGGAGAAGAGTGAGATCAAACCATTTGGCTGACAGCAAGCCATTCTATCTATTAAATGCTACTCCTGTTCATGGGCTGTGGAAAGGAGCAATAAGCAGTGTTCAAAGGAGTATATATGTGTTCATTTTAATGGTACAGCTTTTCTTAAGGAAATTCTAGGCAGATTGAGATTCTTCCCCATATGTAACCTCTAGCCATGGATTATCATCTGCACAATATCCCTGAAGTTTTGTCAGTTCAACTGTTTATGAAGACGTGAAGTGAAAGGACCAAGGAATCAACCAGGCTGGAAAATAATTCCTTAAAAATTGTTGTTAACCTTGACAGCTTCATACTGCTTCTCTTTTCACAGGTGTTCATCCAGGGCTGTATGATTGCTACCATGTGGGCAGGCTGAGGCTGTGCCTGCCCTTTGGTAACTATGCAGTATTTGTCTGTACATATTTGAATTCTTTCCTTTTCTGGGAAAGCCCTTTATTTTCCCACCATCTGATGGTTCCAATATGAAATGACTGTCTTATGTAGTTTGTGTGATAGGCTCAGAAATGTTTGTTCTGAGCAACCTAGTTGCTTTTTAATATGAATAATTATTTTATAGGAAAAATGGATGGGTAACAATAAGGACTGAGGATGTGGAGGTGCTTGAATGAAAACCAATGCAGAATATCTGTATTTGCAGAGGAGGTAATTTGTTTCAATGTGTAATGTGTTTTCAACTCATTCCAGTCTGAATTGAGATCTTGTATTCTTTAAACCCTCTTTCATGGGATTATTTAAAAAGACAGCTGTTGATTTCAGAGAAATTCTACCTTCTATATCAAAACATATTGATGCTTGATACATTGCTATGACCTTGTACTAAAATTTTCTTTGATTTCTCATCCATATTTTGCATATTATGTTTCATGTTGACACAGATTCTGCAGCCTGTGAAAGGTGGAATTTCCTAGTAGATATCTTCACCGTAGTGACAGTTTCTAGGTGGGTTTCTTATTTTCCCCTTCCAGTATAAATGGAGTTATATTCTTTTTTTATGCTTTTTATAATATTCTAGAAGATAAACTCAACTTCTTAAATTCACATTAACTCAAAAATTGGAAAATTTTTAAGCATGTGGTGATTTAACTCTCAGAATAAAGTTGCGTTTGCTTGTCAAGGCCTATCCACATAGTATCCTGTTACTGTTTGGAACACACTACCGTAAGCAATAAGAGAACTAAATATTTTTAAACATCATAACCAAACAGTTGTGGACTCTTTATAAACCAAACCTTGGATCCTCATTTTAAAATTATGTGTTTATACTTCCGTTGATGCAAGAATAACCATATGCCATAGAGTCAGAAATTTTGTAATTTGGCTGGAATTTCTAGATACATGTGGTGGTTTTACCACAAATTCAGTGATTTTGGAGCAGAGACTCTGAGAGAAGTCACAAACACACCCCAAAAATGAAGAGAACACACAAAAAAATCACAGTTTATTTTGCGCAAACACCAAAACCCGACAAATAAAGTGCAAAACAGACAAATCAAATAAATAAATTTTTTTTTTTCAGGGCCCGCGTTTGGGGTAAGGACGCTCTGGCGATAGTGCTTGTCTCTCTCTCCCTCAGAGCCCAGCAAAGAGACTCCACGGTATTTAGAAGGGAGCGCGTGGTCTTGAGGGCCCCTTAGCCTTGAGCCTCTGCCCGGTTTCGACTGAGGAGAACAACTCAAGAAGATTACAAAACTGCACCCCTCCCCCCTTTCCTCCCTTTTAGCCCGAGGAGAGATTTAGTGCTGAAA
>VYZS01070868.1:7727-22668 GCA_013400695.1 Neodrepanis coruscans | reverse complement strand
GCCAGCCTCTCCCAGCGCCGCCGCCGCCAGCTCACCCGCTGCTGCTGGCCATCATGGCGCCATCACCCGCAGCCCCCGGAGGCCCTCGGCGTGCGCGGCGGCTCCGTTCCCGACGCGGTCTCCACGGGCACGACAGCGCGGGGCCGCGGACAGTCCCGTCAGGGAGTAGTGGGGGAGGAACGGTTTTATCCTTTCCAACCTACAACAATACATAACAGGGCTACAGCCAGGCAGAAATCCCAGTACACTAACTGAATGTGCACAGGTAGGTTTCGTTATACTGAATTTGTAATTCTGCTTTGTGTAATGAATTTGTACTTCTCTTTGTGTCAGATCTGCTCTGTGTACCTAAGTTTCTATGTACTTCAGGGGACTCAGACATGCAATGCTACACAAAGCATGTATCTGTGTTTAATTCTGTGACATGTGGGAGAAAACCCATGGTAATTCTATATTGACCTGAGCTGCTTAACTTAAGCTGAGGGAAATGTAAATTTAGCATATAAAATATATTTTAAACACTGAATCCAGTCTTCCAATGGCTGAAGTGTTATCTGAAATGCTGAGGTCTTGGTTTTTGCCTCTACTTTGATTTGAAACAGATTTCTTTTTCCAGAATGCTGTGTATTGCAGTGACTGATTGAATGCATTGAAATGAGTTTATAATTATTCACACCCCTACTAAGAGTGGGATGAGTCTTTGACAGCCTTTTTTTTAACCATGTAACAATACCTAATTATTTCTCAAGCAATCTACTTGTACTCTAAATTTAGGAATTTTTTCTCAAGCCAGCTGTTCTCAGTAAAATTGAGAAATGGAGCTGATTTAGTGGTTTAGTGAAAAAGAATAAAGATTGCCCAAATGCTAAATTTTGTAGCATTTTAAACCAAAATTTAATTCCCAAAGAGTCCAGCCTTGCTCAGAAATAAGAATAATAAGCATCTCTAGAGCAGAATGGAAAAAAAGAAAATCTGAGGTTGAAAGTAATTTATCAAGGAAGGACAATCAGAGCTAATTTTTGGAAGTCTGTCTCTACAAGAATGCTTAGATTGAGAAGAAGTAGTATTTTAAATTATTGTTATGGAAACAATAATCAGTGACTGATGATGGTTATCCTTTAAGACAGTCTTGTAGTCTTCATCATTAAAATGACTCAGGGCCCTGCTGAAATGAGTTTTTATGCCAACATGGTTTTCTGTATTTTACGCTTTTTCTCTACTTTTTCTGGCAAGAATAGACTATGAATATATGTGGTATATAGTACATACACAATTGAGTTAAAGTTTGTTTGCAAAAGACAGACTCCTTACAACATCTGGTATATTAGGTGGATGTGTAAGCAGTGATTGTTTTGTTCTCTAGAGCCTCTGTAGCATGTATGGATATCATACAAAATCCTAATCAAGGGTTTTTCAACTTTATTTCCTACTATCAGGTTTCTATCAAGGTAGCTTTTTACAGGGGAGGAGCCCCAGCTGCTCAGGAAGCATTGCACCCATTTTAACTCCTTGTGCCAGTTTTGTGACTAAGAGAAGAGCATGAAACTGTGCTCAGGTTCTCAGACCATAAGTGTGCTTCTTGTAGCAGAAACTGGAATAGCTCAAGACTCTTGCAGAGATACTGTTGTGTAATGAGCTTGGAAATGGCCGTACTTCAGCTAAGAGAGTTTTTTGGTTTTTTTTATTTTCAATATGTTTCAATATCTGAATAAGGGGCATAGGATTAGTGGGACAGACTTCAAACCACATTCTGCAGAAAGAAAAAAAACATCATTTATGGAAGTCTAGAGAAAGTCTTACCCCTCCACAGCTGTATTTAGCAATAGGAGAAGGGCAGAGTACCAAAACCTACAAAAAGTGCTAGAGCATTATTGTGAGGTGTGTTTGTTTTATTTATTTTTAATTTTTGCAGAAGTCAAAACACCTATGTAGGCTATCCTGATTCCTGGTATTTTCAGGCTTGGATTTCCATAAAAAGCAGGGAAATTAAAAGGAAAACCAAAAGAATTTGCAGGCCTGTTTTCAAAGGACTTGTACTTAAGAACTATATGGCTGTCCTTAATACCTTAGCAAAGTTAATTTGGAAAAGAAGAATAGATGATTGAGTTTTTCTACTCTTCTAAAGCAGTTTCATAGTCCGGTTTCCCTTTCAACTACAAAATTCATGCAAAATGAACCATATTGGATTATCGTATAGTTTTAACCAACTGTTCATTATCTTGTACCTCACAATGATTTTCTTTTGCTTGCTGAGGATAACACTGCACCAAGGAAAAGCTGGTGCTTTTCTCTGCAAGGCATTTTTAATCCTGCAGTGTTAGTAAAGAGATGTTGAGATAATTGGAACCTGCGCAGCGGAAGTACCTGATACATTGATTTCACCACTCTTGTCTGTACTACTTACCACTACGATATATGTTAGAGGTGTGAACCATACAGACAAGGGCATGCAGCATGTAGACATACATTGGACAGAATTTGGGATGGTAATTTCTGATAATCTAGTAAAGAATCATCAGGAGTGGGTATGTAATGAGGTTGTGATCCAATTCTTATGTAGTCATAATATATTCTATAACAACAGCATACAGTACTATGAGACACTCTAATCCTTTTTTAGGCCATATGAAGTCATGCTGCTTTGTATCGAGAGTGTGGATATAGTGTCAAAACACGGCTGACCAGCTCCACCACATTCCTCCAAAGCAGTAGTTAGTAGATGTGTAACCTGTGTTTGTCTGTGGTGTTTTGTGTTGGTGTTTTTTTTTTTTTTTTTAACTCTGTGTAACCAGTCTGGAGTTACTGATTGAAATTCTGATGCATTTTGAAGAATAAGACAATTGACTTTTATTTTCATTTGAAAGAATACCAGTAAATGAAAGCTATTAGCTAGATCAATGCTGCATTTCAAAGGCAAGTTTAAGATCACCCTTCATGCATTTTATCTCTCTTTTAGATGACTGCACCCGAGGTGTCTGCAGTTGAAATGACCATCTAATTTCTCTTAGCGTTCTTGTGACGTGTCGATAGGCCCCTGCTCCCATACTGGCTCGGGACAAGCACTGGTGCACAACAGGGCACTGCTGTGAACTCTGTGGCAGCATGAGCACCTCCTTCTATTCTGCATGTCCTTCTAGGAGAAGGTATGGCAACACCCTTGCCTGGCAGTATTGCCAGGTGCTTGTAGGAAGGCAGGAGGGAATCTCTGGTGTTGCCTTCATAATGCAAGGATATTGTGCATTGTCCTGCAGGCAGCCTGTACCTTGACTTCATGTGCAGGCAGAGCTGCAGTAGGAAAAATGCTGGCCACTAATGATACAGTAATAAATGTTAACTTTGAGTCTAGCATGTAAAATTCCCCTTCCTGGGTCTTGTTTGCCTGTTGATGAAATCTGTCTATGAAATCCAGTAGAATATAAATTATGCTCCCTACTACACTGAAAAACCACTGACTTCATCACCCTTTTCTTCCAGCATCAAATTTTGCGTTGGCAGTTGTGAATAATGTATTGTTCGTTATTATATCTTTACTCTTCTGAACAGAATCTTTCTGTTGTAGCACCAAATAGTCTGCAATCTGTCTATCAGCAAGTGACCATGACATACTGAATTTCTGTTTTATTTTTTTCCCACTTCCATTTGTAAAATAACTAAATTGCTTTCTGTGAAGGGTAAAATACTGAAAAAGCAACCTTCCTTAGCTGGTGTTGTTAGGATACTATGGAATGGGTTTCCATAACTCAGCTACTTAATTTTGTTTGGAAAAAAAAAAGAGGATTTTTTTCCTTTGATTCTTTATCTTTCTTTCTATGATGTGCTTCTAGAAGTTTGTAATACTGTTTTGGCAAAATAGAATAAATGCAATATAGGTGTGGGGTTTTTTTCCCTCTTTAATAGTTATCTGAAGCATACATGCTTGTGAAGTGGGCATTTCCTTATACCCCTCTCCTGGCTTTCTTACTCTCTGCAGTGCAAGAATTCAAGCTCCTTCTTCTCCTTTCCTCTCTTCCTTGAAAAGACAGTTATGTTACTATGGTGAGGAAAGCATGCAGCATTTAAAGCTGCAGACTAAATATAGCTATTTTCATAATTCTTGTATGTATTATGCCAATAATTTGCTGGACTAATTCATATTACAGCAGGTATGATCTATTTGCCCCAAACATGTGCACTTATACATTCTTAACAAATATCCTAGGAACTCAAGAAAGCAAACTAACCCTGACTTTAAACCCACATCCACTTCTCCCAAATTCAGAACTGGCTAGGTTTCAAATAGCATCCTTTCCCATTCCAGAAATGATTTTCCGGTAAATGTAAGAGATGTTTCTAGGCTTCACAATTTATTAATCTTAGCCACTTTTTCTTTTCATAATGGATATATACATGTAACCATCATGACTTATGGAATCAAGATCATTGTTTAAAACAAGAGCTCAAACTGGAAAGTAGTGATACTAATCTGTAAAAAACACTGTAAATTTTAAAGTGTGATTAGGACTCTGTAAGAAGACAGTGCTGAATTGTATATCACCACAATCTGACAACAATTTTTACTGAAGGTGTCACTCGTGCAGCTCCAAAATAAAACTGAGAATAGGCTTTTTATTTTTCTGGCTTGTTGGCTTCAGTTGTATTTGAAAGTACTCCTGTTTAATTGTGCTGTGATGGTTTTCTGGTATATATTTATAAACACATGTCATAGTATACATCAATTATTTGTATGGATGATCCCTTAAGTTCCAACTATATGCATAAATATACTGGCTGATAAACTTTTCAGTCAATGGCTGCTAAACATCTCATTGCATTAAATAGAGCATTTGAATAATTAATCCTTTTTCATACTATGGATTATCAGTGTACTGTGAGCTCAGATACACTCTTTCCAAGAGAAGGGCGAAGAGTAGGCTCAAGAGGATTCAACTGATGTATTTGCACTCTTTGTCAAGTACATTGAGAGTATCTGAAGGATCTGTGTCTTGGACAGTGTATAGTATCACTTAGTAAAGGCTAAAGAAATAATTCATGACTGTGTTACGGCTTTTTGTGCAAAAGCTTTCTGAGAAATTATCCTGCCAAAAGTCTGCAGTTGCCTGGCAGTGAATCAGATCTTCAGTTTCAGGACAACTCTGTTGCAAACCACCCATCAGTGCATAGTTGGGTGTCAGTGCTGGGTGAGACATGGGCACCCCATCTGGAGAGATGCTGAGGGCAGGGCAGCTGTGAGATGGCTCTGTGATGAGAATTCATGCAATCTGGGAGCCTTGGCTGGTGGGATGAGGCTGCAACTCTTGAGGGTGAGCACAAGCAGGTTCTGGCAGTGCACTGTGCACCACCACAAATTGAGGGTAAAAGCCCAGATGATAGTTCTGTTTTAATGGATTAGGATTTTTAGGTGGATGTTATATTCTGGCAAAAAACTTGAGAGCTTCATTGTTGTGGGTTGGAGAATAGAAATTGTTCCTCCCCTTCCCCCATCCCGTGCTGGCTGGGGAGAGGGTGTTAGCAGAGGCGGGCATGCTGCGGCGAGCGGCATCCAATGAACTCTCCCTGGCCCGTGAAAATCCAGGGGAGAGGGTGTAAGCCTTGAGCCGGGCACGGTGGCTTGTGCCTGTAATCCAAGCCGCGGGGAGGCTGAGGCTGGAGGACGGCGTGAGCCCGGGGGTTCTGGGCTGCACGGCGCTGTGCCGAGCAGGCACCGCGGGTTGCCCATTGTGGCAACCAATCCTGGAAAAGCCAGCGGTAGTGGCACGGCCAGAGGCGATGGCTCGTGGCGGCTCGCCCCTCTGCGCTGCGTGCCCGCGCTGCCGCCCGGCCCTGTGGAGGCGGCGGCGGCACAGCACAGTACAGCTCAGCTCGGCACTGCCCGGCACTGCTCAGCTCGGCACAGCCGGCGGAGGCCCCCTCCCCCCGGTGGCGCGGATCAACGGAGCTGCGCTTGGTGGGAGTGGCGGCGGCTCTCGCTGCATGCATGTGCAGCGATCCCAACTGGGCGCCGCCATTGCTGGCGTGTCCCAGCACTTCCGGCATTTTCATCGCTTCCGGCTTGTCCCAGCATTTCTGTGGGCACGCGAGGCCTTGCTGGGGTGGGCCCTGGGTGCTGATTATCCAATTAGAGGAAAGCCGGCCCCCTGGGGCCCATCTGCGCATGCGCAGATCGGGGCCCCCTATAAAAAGCGAGAGCGGACGCCATTTTGTCTCTTTCGGCTCTGGACGTCGTTCGGGTAGCATTGCTCCTCGTCTTCGTGCCGAGACCAACGTCCGCGTGGGGGACAGATGCAGCGATTCCGCAGCGGCAGCCCGGTGTGGTATTTCCCTGGGGGTGGACTCTTGCGGGGTCGCATTTTTTCTTGTGGTTTTTTTCCTTGGGCGGGCGAATTAGCGATTTCTCCGCTGCCATAGCCCGGGTTTAAAGACCACATCTTTCCATCAGCACTGAAATCCTTCCCGGGATTGAAGGGAGGGGGAGGGGGGGCTCGCAATTACTAACTGTCTGAGTGTTTTTCTTCAGAAAGCCGAGCGGAGTCTCCTGCTGCTGTAGGTCCTCAGGTCGGCCATGGGCCTTCTCTAATTATTCCGGCGTCTCTTCCAGAGCCTAAGAGAGAGACCAGCACTATTCCAGAGCGTTCCCACCCCAACACGGGCCCTGGGAAAGCTTAATTTGTCTGTTTTTGCACTTTATTGTCGGTTTTCTGTGTGTCTGAAATAAACTGTGTTATCTGTGTGTTTTTTTTTCCTTTTTGGGGGGGTGTGTGGCTTTTCTCAGCCATTTCTTGTCAGAATCGCTATTTTAGTGGTAAAACCACGGCATTCATTTATGACACCAGCCACTCAAACTAAGCACCAAAATCCGGGGTGGATGCAATTCGCGACCATATTTTTGAGGAGCTGCCTTAATGACTGCTTTTTCCATCACACATGACCAAGATGAATGGGACAGGATCTGAGTTTAGAGAAGGTCATTCAGTCACCCCAGACATGAGATTGTCTCTTGTCTGCTTTTCTTCCTCAGACACAGCTCCCGTCTTCAGTGTCAAATGAGTCAGGAGTCCCAGGCACACCTTAGTTTCCAGGACTCTCTGGTCTTGGTTCATACCCTGGCAAAAATAACTGGAATGGAACCACACTATTTATGCTGTGTGACCTTAAACTTAGGTTGATCTAATGGAAAAATGACACTGGAAAGGGCCAGCCTGCTCATCCTCTCTTGTGATAGCTGACTGCCATCTATGGCACAGATCTTGCTGATTGTTGTTTGTAGGGTGAACCAGCACAATACATAATCAAAGAGAAGACAGCTTTTTTTTTTTTTTTTTAAATTTTGTTGTTGTTTTCTTTTTCTCAGCAAGGTCAATTGTTTAAATTATTTAAATTATTTACTTGCATAATTTAATGGAAAGGAAATGGCAGGTCCCATCAGAGCAGAAAAAACAGTTCTGCCAGCTTAGCCTTTGTGTCAGACCCTTCTGCCTTAATTGTGATGAGGGTGCTCCACACCCTTCCCATGTGCTCCACTGTGGATATGTTCGGTAAACACTGAGGAAATAGCTGTGATAATAGGATTTTAGGAATTTCCTCATTTATAAGAAAAACGTATAGCAAAACTATAATGAACAATTTTGGTGCTAAAAGGTAAAAATCTTTTCCATTCAGCATGCTCCAATAAGCCCCCTTATGAGCAATCTTGTTTCCAGAATTTCACCTTAGTTGGTGTTTTGGTGAGCTGTTAGGCATTATTCATTTTATTTGATCAATTTTTTGAGAGACATATGAAATATAAAACAATATTTCCTACTTTAGCTTGCTTCTGAAGTGTAACTTTCTTGTTTGCCTGTATTTAAAACTGGGATGTGTCAATGACAGTTGTGCTAATGAAAGCCACCTGGAATAACAAAGCCCAGAAAAAAGCACAGATAGTATTTTTGGACAGTAGGCACAGCAGTACTGTTTGGTGAGATAACCTAAGGAAAAAAGGAATAAGAATGACCTGCTTTTTAAAGTACAGAATTTTCCTGTTCTTTTTGTCAGTATTACTTGATCTACACCTGTGATTTTTGCAAAAATATATAGAAAAGGAAGGGATATTAAAGGTTGCTAAAACCTTCATAATTTTGATAAAGCTTTTATCAAAGAAAACCAACAGTCTTCTTAGATTTAGAGACTACATCAAAACTCTAATTCTGATAATATATTTTTAATAGTATTGTGAATATTATTTTCAGTGATCTAAGAAAAAGAATTGTAGCTGTTTTGCAAGCTTTGTACACTTCTCATTACTAATTATTGACTAGTTGTAAATGTTGTACTGCAGTATTTCTATTTCATTCTTGTCCTAGCTCATTGCTTTGAAAAATGTTATGACTTTATTGTATTTACTGATAATACAAATACACCTATAAGTGAAAGTTTAATTTAGTTTTTCCCTTTTCTGAAATATGTAAATCAGGCATCAAACCCAGAATGTTCTAATTCACTATTCTTTGGCATGCAAAAATGAGTTGATAAGTGTTCTAGAGCAAGTGGCTTTATGCTTTCATCAGGAATAACTACAGAAATATGAAGATAGTAGCAATGCACACCAAAACAGCACTTTATTTACTTTGTTTACGCTAGTAAGTCTGATTCTCCATATCAGATAATAGCAGTATTTTTGTGTTTGTAGACATGCATCTAAGACTAAGTAATTATAGTAGAACGGTAAAATTCCAGATTTTGATCCTAATTTAACTGAAGTCAATGGAAGTTTTACAAAAGGCTGTAACCCTATAAGCCCATCAGCTTTGGGGTAATTAGAAACTGGTAAATTGGATCTCTCATAAAAAACAACCTTGACTTCACAAACTTAGTGATCTCGCAGCATATAAGAGAAGTTTGCTTTAGCCAACTTAATGTGAATTATGAGCATTACCCTGAATTTTTTTGTAGAGCATTAGGTTAGTTATAGTTTGCTGTTTCAGGAGCAACTGAGCTGATCAAGTGTTGCATTTATGTTGTGAAGGGGATGTGTTGCTCCACCTCTTCTCCTGCCTTTTCCTGTAGGCTGACCCCCATGCTCCATTCCCTGGGGGCTCTGGACCTCACTTTGTGAAGCTGTTCTACTCAGTAGCTCCATAGGAAACCATCCAGCTGGTTTTGCTGGTTACTTTTCTGCCAGGTTAGCAAATTGATTTAATTCACAAAAGGGATCCATGAAACAGCAGAGCAGATGTGAAGGAAGAAGAGGAAGTGTGCAGACAAAAGTGGTGAGAGCTCTGGAGGTGGAAAGTTTTCCTCTTCAGTGGTTGAAAACTGTGAAATTGCCCAAGCTGGTTAGTGAAATCTCACCCGCTGGCTGGCACTTACTGGCTAAGAATTTGGCCAGCTACTGTTCCCTGATCTGTGCAAATCCCTTGGAATTACAAATTTTGAAGTGATTATTTCTGAAATGTATTTTGGGTAGCAGGAGGTGATGACTGAAAGGCAGCTCAGGAACAGGCTTTTACCATGCAGATTTCAAGGCAATTCTCACAGAGCCAGAGCTGCCTTTCTGGGCAGTTGCTGGCTGATGACTGAAGCACAACTGCTGTCTGCGCTGCTGTGAGATGGAAACTTCACAGCTGTTTTTGCTGTTGGGTGTCCTCTCCTGTTTAAAGGGCTTTCATCTCTTGAAATCAGCTTTCATACCCATGAAATGTTTAGAGACTTTTTTCTTCTTTTTAATATTAACTAAAGGAAATCTGTGCTCTTTTGAAGCCTTTTGGGAAGGGAAAAAAAAAAAAAAAAAAAAAAAAAAGAGCCCAATTCTCTCCAGTGCTGTCAGAAATAGAATCACCCTGTATTTAAAAAGCTACTGTAGAACACTTGGATCCCAGAACTCAATAATTTGTGCTTTTTAAAATTTTTCTTTAAGTCCTTGCCTGCATCAGGCAGAAGAACTTCATATTTCCCTATATTTCACACAAGAGCCTTTAGCAAGTAGAGTATCATTTAATTCAATGTTAGAAGATGTCTGGTGAGATGCTTTTGGCCAAATAGTTCTCCAGTGGCACTATAAACCTACCTAGGGCTTAGACATCTAATACAAACAGGCATGCATCTCCACAAAAAAGATGTGCATCTTCAGTCAACCCCATTCTTTGTGCCTCCAATTTCTAACCTTTAAGTCAGAGTAGTCACAGGTTTTCCTCTGTGAGATGTGGCTGCTGCTGTGCAACCTGAGGCCAGAGGCAGGAGATAGACTTCCACTTTTCAGACAGGAGAAATTTGGTAAGAAAACTAGTTAAAACTCATCAAAAACTAGTTTACTAGTAACTTTCTAGAATTTCTTGTGTAGGACAGATGGCACCACAGCCTGCAAAGAATCACATGGGAGTCTGTAACATGGTGGAGAAAGACCAGAAGATGAATTTACCGTGTACGTGGCCATTAAGATACAAAATTTTGACAGCTCGAGGAGACACTGTTGTTGCAGTGCAGAATCTATTGACTGCAACCTCAAATAAAGAAGCAAATGAGGTTCCTCAAAACCCAGATGAGTGCCTTTAAACATTCTGCAGTCTCTCCAAATTAGAATTTTTTAACTGTAGGAAGGCAGAGGAATTGCGAAAATACACATAGTTAAAACCACACTTAGCTTTCATTTTGACAACAAAGTTACTAACACTGTTCTAAGTGTTGTGTAAAAGCTAGACCTATGCGACATTGAAACATTAAATCTTACCGATAGCTGATATCCTCATTCACTCATATTTATGAGAACATAAGGAAATCACACCAGTAATATGTATAAGGTGCAGCTATGAAATTCAAATCTCAAAGGGATATTTGAATTCAAGGACAGAAATGGACAGTGTAGTGAGGCAACCTGACCAGCAAGGGTGAGAGAAATTCTGAGGTGAATATTGTATCACCAGTGATTATGTTCTGAACATAGTAAACTCCCTGGAACTGATCTGGTGATAAATATTATATATGAGATAGCATTACTAATCTGAGCATAAATTAAGGAAATGAAAGTTAGGTCAAAATCTGATCAAATAATCAATAAAAACTTCTTAAAAGTGAACAAACAAAATGAAAAAAAACAAAAAACATAACCAAACAAACCAAATTTTTTCTAAAATTTTTTTTTCTGCTCTCCTGACCTGTACCAGTGTTTTCACACACTGGTTAAGATGCATCCTGTAATCGTTATTGGAGGACTGCAAGTGTCAAATAACAATGTGTACAAATATGCAACTGTGAAAGATAATGAAGTGGGAGAATCCTAATAAACTTCTCCACCTGTGACTCAGGTGAACCAGGTAGCTGTAGAGTGCGGCATCATTCTTACGGAATGAACTCACTGTCTTCATATCAGCATGACACCCCTGCTGTTTCATACGTATTGTGTTTTTGAGGAATCTATTCATACAATATGGAGCTTTGTCCCAAACGCTGGAAAACAGGCAGGAGTCAAACACCAGTGATTATTCTCTGTTCTCATTTTGTTTCTGAACAGACATCTACAACTATTGCTGTCTTGTCAGGTCTTGCCTTTAGATGTTTCTGTATTTATCTCATTGTAGAAAACAGAAGTGACACAAATAATGAAGGGGAAGTCATGACTTCTTTTGCGTGTAAAAATCTATGTGGAAAGAATCATTGGATTAAACACTGCTTTCACTGGT
Organism: Neodrepanis coruscans; assembly: GCA_013400695.1. Classification (NCBI taxonomy): domain Eukaryota; kingdom Metazoa; phylum Chordata; class Aves; order Passeriformes; family Philepittidae; genus Neodrepanis; species Neodrepanis coruscans. The sequence continues at coordinate 11,017 of VYZS01070868.1, read as the reverse complement.
GTGCCCAGTGTGTTTATGAGGAAGAGTTGCCTGACAGGTAGAGGCATCATTCATATTGCCCCGTCCCCTTATTATAACATGTCACTACATCTCTATGCCCATGGCCAAAATTGCTGTGCCACTGCTTTTTTCTCTAGATCTGTGTAAGCATTGTGCCTTCCAGGACAAATGTTAGGAAATAGTCTCTCCACTGCTATCAGAAGATTTTTGCAGGCCTTTTTTTCCCCTGGGCCTTGCCCATGGACCTGTCAGAGCAGGAGACCTGTACATCGAGGGATTGGGAGTGTGGCTCAGTATCTGTGAACCCAAAAGTATCTTTACAACAGCACTGAAGCTCAGGTGTTGGTTTGAGTCCAAATCATCTTTTGGATAGTGGTCCCTTGCAACTGGCTTGTGTAGGCAAGTTTGTGTGTTCACCAGAAGGAAAATGGGGAAAAGAGCAGTATGAAAGACAAAGAGCAAGGGAGGAGTTGATGGTGTAACATAGTGTGGGCTGCTCAAGCTGTGCAGGCAGATGTGCTTCCAGTAGGTTAATTCTTAGGAGGTTAATACTTAGTGTGAATCCTCTGAGAAGTTCAACAGGGTTGTGCTTGCCTAGAAGTCTCTATCTTTCCTCTCATCTTGAAAAAAGTAATGAGAGGGGAAGGTTCTAGACCAAGAACAGCCTAGAGGAAGCTTTTGAATGTTATTGTTCATAAGTCCCTCTTGCCTGATTCTTCCCTTTGCCTGTGGAAGTGGGATATCATAAATTGTCTTTTGAAGAGATCTACTTATTTGCAAAGATATTATTTCTTTATTTTTCCCTGCAAGCAGGACTACACTGAAAAGACTGATTGGTTGGGTCAAAAGGGAAAGTGGTGATTCCTGATGAAGTTTGTTTTGGAGTCTTTAGTGACAGAAAAACACATACAATGGATTGGTTGTGCCAGCTGGGGGTAAGCAGTTTCATTTCTTTCCTTCAAGTGGTCTCTTAGAAAGTAGCAGCCCGTGTTTCAAAAACCCTGCATCTCTGAGGGTAATAGATCTTCTTTAAGAAGGCCTCTCAGAGTGAATGTCAGCATAACAGGAAAACATTTTAACACTCCTGTTACATGAAAAGTGATTAGGTGTTCTTTATGCCTTCAAGTGTATGTGTTTGCCTGCTCTATTTTACTTCTACACTTATATACATGACTCTTCTGTGGATGGTGTTACAGGCTTGTAAAATAGATCTCTCAAGTACTCTGAAAGGCTCTTCAAAAAAGGGTGTTGTAGCATATGCTGACTTGGTAATGGTGGTGTTTGAATAGACTCTATAAATAACTAAATGCTGTGATGTTTCAGTAATGATTACTTTGTTTTATTCATATAGCATCTGGATTTTGGATGATATTATTCAGCCCTTATTCATTCTCGTGACGTAGAATTTTATTCTTACATGGGTAAAGATGCAGCAAAAAAAAGGCAAAATTTTGATTCCTACTCTGACATAGGTAGAGAGAAATACTGCATNAGTGCTTGATGTAATAAAGTATTCCTTGCTTGCAACGTAACTGAGGCCTGTGTCAGTTTGCGTGTTAGCTTGGGATCGTGCCAATATAGCCATCAGCTTTGTGCTTCTTTGCACTAGAGTAAACATACACAGACACACTGACATGGTTGTGTACTACGTCTGTGCACACGTGGGCTAATGCTAAAGCATTGAACCCCAGAAACAACCTATTTTAACTTTGTATAATAATGACCACAGGTTGTAGTATAGAACCTTCTAAGTTGCAGATGAGTTGAGACCTAGTATTGGCAGACCTACAAAAAGTGTCACATTGATTTTTTTCCCATAAAGTACAGAAAAATGTTCAAATAAGGCAACAAGAATGAGTCTGACTTTGCACTACATTAAAATATTTATTGTGAGATATTTAATGCAGATATAAATGTTTAATGCCAAGAGTGCACTTATGGGTTTTTTCATGTTTCTGTTAAAATTTAGATATAAGTTATTTGATGGTGGCAAAGGAAAAAAAAGAAAAACATTGCATTCTTTGTAGCTATGACCCAAAGTTTGAATTATTCCGTAATGTGAAGAAACATTCCCCTTTCTCGTCCACAAAACTGAATGTTGTCCAAATTAATTATTATGCATGTGAAATGTCTGCAATGAAGGGACATTTCGCAGATGGAGGAAGTGCAATATGTGCATAGAAGAGTCACTCTGAAAAGGGGAAAGCAACATTTTCTGCTCACCTTTTCCTCTCTCAGGAACAAATAAGTGACAGAGATGTATTTAGCTGTATAAGTCTTCAGGGAAGACTAAAAATATTTAAGCACATTGAGTAAGTGTTTTCACTTCCAAATTTTCCCTGCAAATTTAATCTGGTACTGTGAATTCATAATTAATAGTTCTCATAACAAAATTATCTTCATTGTATCAGATACCTTATAGTATGTTTCAGAGTGTGTGCTGATAAACAGGTGCTTTTTAATGATTGTGGAAGTCTGAAGGAAGTCTATAATTTCAGGTTGTAAAAATCTGTGTGCTCCATGACAGATCTCTTGTTGTCTGCCCTGCTAATTTATGTTATGTTGTTAAAATTTACCTGTCAAACATAAGCATGTTCTCTTTCCCTAAAAATGTGCATCTTAATATGAAGTAGATCAAGAAATTAATTCTGAGAAAAGTGCCATGGCATGCGTGTATTGGCACCCTAAACTTTGTGGAAGGAAGGGGCCACCAACCATGGAGTTTTATGTGATCACTCTGAGTGCAGCTACTGAGTGACTGGTGTCAGGTTTTGAGCATTCATCAGAACAGATGAATGTCCTGTGAAGCCCATTGATGTGTAGTGGTCCCAGTATGGGTATGCATCATGAACATATTTAAGTGCAGAAAACCATTTTTTCTGCAAGATTATTATGAGGAGTTAGAGCTCATTTTGCTTAGAGGTCTTTCCTGCCTAGAAGAGGCATTTTTTTTATTTTTCCCCCCAAACAGCTTGGATGTCTCTCCTTCTCCAGCCTTGCAGAGCAGTTAACTCCCTGAAATAACTTTTTCACAGACAACTTTTTAGCCTCTTGGCTGGGAGCCAACCAAGGCATTAAGAAGGCTCAGAAATGAAAAAGTTCTGTATTCTTTCATGCCCAGTGTACATGCTTCTACGTTTAGTGTTCTCGCCTTTGAAAATAAATTTTCCTAAGTCCTTCCACTGCCTGGTGTTTTGAGTACCTGCATGTAGTCTCTCTTCAAAGTGGTATTATCAGCCATACTCATTTGGTAATGTGACTGTTTACCTCTTTTTTTTTTTTTTTTTTTT
>VYZS01070857.1:2207-16871 GCA_013400695.1 Neodrepanis coruscans | reverse complement strand
TATTTTACCTTCCCTGTAAATTTGGCTCACTGAGAGAGCAGACCATTGTTTCAATATTTTAAACTCAAGGAGAACACAAAGACTGACAATCAGTTCTTTGCTTTTATATAGCCTCCAAAATGACTCACGCTTGCCAAATCTAGCAGCTTTCACTGATGATCATAATCAGTGAAGATGAATCATGTCAGGGTATTCCTGTCACGTTTAGATGATAACATGCCTTTCAGGAGTGTAACACAACACACCGGCCCTCACTACTCTGAAACTTTAGGCTGTAGTTATAGCAGCCATAACTGAAGCTGTTAGAAAGTGACTTTTTATACATTAAAATCAGAACTTAAAAAAAAAAATCTACAGCTAGAGAGTCTTTCATATCAACATTTCTTCACATCAAACACCCCAAATCTGACATTTGTGACACTGTTGTGGATATCCCATCCCTGGAATTGTTCAAAGCCAGGTTGGATAGGGCTTTGAGTAAGCTGGTCCAGTAAAACATGTCTCTGCCCATGGCAGAGGGCTGGGACTTGATGATCTCTAAGGTTTCGTTCCACCCAGCCCATTCTCTTGTTCTATGATTATATAATTTGCATTATGTTTGAATCTGGGACTTAGAAATTTGTAATCCTCCTCATTGAGCAACAACACATCTTCTGTAATGTGTTATCTTATGAAATATAAGCAGAATGCAAAGGAATTATGATGTTAGTTTTGTTAGTAAAGTGGACTTAGAGAGAAGGATCTCCTGTTCCAGCTCTATCTCCAGCCAGGAGCTTCTCTTGGGGTGTGGCACACTGAGCTCTCTCTGTCCAAGGGAGCAATTGAACTGAGACATCCTGCTTCTTACAGCCCAACCAGGAGTTTGCTCTACCCAGATAGGCAAAAATGCCTAGAGTTCTTGTCTTTAAGAGCAGAGTAGACCAGGAAGCAATTTTCAGCTGAGAAGCTCAGCTTCATGCTGGCAGAAACGCACTTTTCTTTGCAATGCTGTTAGCTGCCTGCTGGAATCCTACTGCTCAGCCTCCTGGCTCTTGGACTTACACAACTGTACATGGACAACTGTACAGAGACCAGAGAACTCAGCTTTTTTTTTGGCACTGTCAGTCTAAGTCCACTATCATCCCCAAGCTCTTGTCAATTAAAAAAAAACACCTTAAAAAAATCTGCCTAAAGCATATACTTTAAGTCTCTGATCTAAATATGTGTGTTGTTACCTTGGGCACTGTCTTTTTGCAGCTTTGCTTCAAAACCAATATTTGCCGCTGATTTGGTTTCTGCTGCTTGTGACTTTGGTAGACTTGGATCATGTTCATGGATCCCACTGGCTTCTCTTTAGGGACTGCATGTGATTGTCTGAAGCTCCCAAGGAAGCAAAGACGGCAACTGAATGGTTTTCTGTACAGTTGACAACAGTAAGGACTGTTCTCTGCTTTAAGCAATCTCATTCAGTTTTGCCACTGAAATACAAGAATCTCTGCAGGTTAGCAGAACCAGATGACAAACTGGGTCATTTAGCCCTCTTTCTTTGTGATTAAGCCCAGTCTTAAGCAAGACCTCTTAGCTGATAGTCTTCTGTGGTGTGGACTGAGTTTAGGTTCTCTGGAATTAAACGGAGAGCTAACAGGGTTTCCTTAGCCTTAGTGATCTCTAGATGATTCTGATCCTTGTTTAAAGAGCAAGACAATTGCAATAACATATAGCTACAGTGTATCTTTGATGTTTTGTGTGGTGGGTGTAGTCAAACCACAAACAGCAATCATTTTTTAGTGAAGATGCACCTTGAAATGCATGGTATAAAGGTTAAGTTTTACCTCTGTGTTGGCATGTGTTCCTACAAGACATCACGGGCACTGCATGCAAAAGCTACAGAAGGTATTTGCCACATGGTTTGCATATGGTTTTTCTCTTTTTTTTCCTCATTCCCTTCTGACAGAGACTGAAAGCAAGTTCAAGATTTTGTGGACTCATTGTCACTGTCATTAAATTTTGGGATTTTTTTACTGGATTCATTTTGTGTAGTGTAGAGCTAAATGCTTGTGCCCTCATCTCTTTCCTTTTTGGATGGCAAGGGTTTTAATGTGTTTTCAGGATAAGGAATGCCAAAACCTACCACTTAACAGATTGTCTTTCATATACAAGGTGTTCAATCATTTAATTAAGCAATAACACATTAAGCCATTAATGTGTGTCTTGGGTGTGCTGAGAGACACAAGACTAAAGGCAGAGTGACTTCAGTCACTTCAGCAGTGCTTTCATGCTTTGGTAATGTGCATCCTGGAGTGGCCAGTTGCTATCATAATATGGACTTTCTCTATTTGAAAGAGCTTTTAAATTTTTCAAATGCTTTTCTTTTATGTTTTATTAACTACATTTCTCTTTTGGAAAAATAGGCTATTGATGTTGGTCTGTTGAGAGGCCTGCATGCTAACACTCTGTTGACCCTGTCTCTTTCCTCAGCTATTAGAATACATCCAAACAACCATTTTGCAGCTTTGTGTAATTATAAATGATGAAAAAATTCTAGATTGAGACATTTCTAATAAAAGCAGGGTCACAGTTTGGGGTCTCATTTTAAAAAAAATTTTATCAGTTCTGTTAATAGTATATAAAAAGAACTATTAAGCATACATTGGTATATGCTATTAATAAATATACACAATATCCTTATGTATTAATAAAACTATGATGTTCACAATTGCACTTTTAAAATAGCATAGCAGGTGTTTGAGTAGGTCTCACAACAACTATATGAAGTAGATAAGTGTTGTAAACTGAGATATGCAGAAACTAAGGTTGCCTTTATACTGCTAAACATTGATTTTGTTATCACTATTTTGCCTGTATATATTTTTCAAAGCAGTAGAGAAAAATGCACATAGAATAATTAAGAATAAATTGTTGAGATTATGTTTAAGCAGTGCAATGATTCATGCTCAACTAAAACCAGAAACCCTATCTACACTGTACCCTGGGGAAATTGTACTGTACTTTTGGTGCAATTTAAACCTACTACTCTTATCCTGAAGGATATATTCTTTATTTGCAGTAACTGCTTACATTTTTGAAGGCAGTTCACAGACCCTCTTTTCTGTTTTCTCTTTTCTAGAGAAAGTTGTTACCTCAGGTTATGTATGTTTTTCACGCTTCTCTTCCCTCTTATTACCTCTCTGGACTCTCTCGATATTGCTCACATCTCTCCTGAAGTGCCATGACCAAAACTAGACAACACACTCTTGCTGCTGCCTTACTAATGCTGAGTAGAGTTGAAGTTCCCATCAGGCAAGACAGAGTAGTCCAAAAAGTACTTCAATGTGTGTCAGCTGCCAGCAGTGTCAATAGGCCACTCCAACAGTCAAGACTCACTGAGATGCAAGAGAGTCCTTATCATGTTCTCTCCTCCCCCCACTCTTAGCAATGCACCTACCATTACAGAGAAAAGTATGCCATGCTCCTTAATTTCTAACTGTGGATTAGTCACAGCACACTGGAGTCAAGGCTGCAGTGATTATCTGAGGCTGACTCATTGTTGCCTTCTTTGAAAAGTGTAACCATATCAATTCTGTCATTCCCAAGTTTCCAGCTGTACTTCCCTCTCTTTGTAGTGTCTATGATTCCTGAAAAGCAATACACGTTTGGTACATATATGTAGGAAACAAAAACAAAAGAATTTTCTAGGAATACTATAAGTGCAGAAAAACTTTTTAACTGCAAGATTATTATAAGGGTTTAGAGCTTATTTTGCTTAGAGGTCTCCCCTGCCTGGAAGAGCCATTCTTTTTATTTTTTTTCGCACAAACAGCTTGGATGTCTCTTCTCCAACCTTGCAGAACAGTTAATGCCCTGAAAAGCTAACTGTTTTATAGACAACCCTGGACCTCCCATGAGGGCTGTTACTATTTAGTGTTCTCGCCTTTGAAAATAAATTTTTCTAAGTCTTTCCACTTCTTGGCATTTTGGGGGTACCTGTGTTATCTTTCTTAAAAAATACATATTTTCAGTAAGTATTAAACTACCCCGAACAAGAACCCCCCTCTCCTATAGTTCAGAGAAGCAAAGGACACAACTTTTTTTCCAGCCTAGAAGACCTTGAGCTTAACCATGGTATAATCCATTCCTCAGGGCACTTCTCAAGCCGAATTCAAACTCTTGTTACATAATAATTGTGCTTCTTCTCTATATTTGCATGTGATAATTCTAGTTTTGAATGGAGATGCTGAATGCACCAGGAGGGGTAACCTCAAAATGCCACTGTTTAGATTTTCACCTGTTTTATGGACATCCGGTTGAGTTAGAGCATCCAAGTGGCTAGAGGTGTAGCTGAACATTTATGATATTCAAATCTAAGAAATATATGGAAATGACTGATTGTTAAGCAACTACTTAACAATCTACTTTCTTACTCTTCCGGAAGTTCCTTTAAGGACTCCAAAGTAGGAAGGCTCTTAACTGTTGCTGCATGGGGATTTTGACAGTACTTCTAACAGGAGGCAGAACTAGAACTGAGAAAATCTTGTGCCTAAAATTTCCATTTTCCTCAACATGACTATGGAAGGTCAGTTGGACCACGTCATGAATCAGGACAAGGAAGGATTCACTGGACCTAGTCCATGTTTGAAAGGTGTATGCACAGGTCTTCTTAGCTACCTCCAATGGCTATAGAATTTTGGGGGCAAAGTAATTACGATTTCATAACTGTCAATGTGCTGATACAATAAAATCATGGAATGGTTTGGGTTTGAAACAACCTTAAAAACCATTTATTTCCAACCCCCTGCCATGGGCAGGGACACCTTTCACTAAACCATGTTTCTCAGAGCTTCATCCAAGCTGACCTTGAACACTGCCAGAGATGGGGCATCTGCAACTTCTCAGGGCAAACTAGATGTAATTTAGAGCCTAGCACAGGAATCCTATGAATTTCATTGGTTTGGACAGATAAAACTCAGCAATTTCAAGTGAAGTTTTCTTTGCAGCATCAGAATCAACCTCATATGGCTCTTAAATTTAGAAAAGTAGCTGAAAAATCAAACCAAGACGTTGACAAATTGCTCTTCCTTCAGGACTCCTACTTACTCTTTTGCTTAATTTTGGAAGCTGGATGATATTTCCTTGAAAGTCTCAAAGTCTTAAAACTTGTTATGTTTGAAATACACTTAAACACCTAGTTGGTGTGCAATTTACATCTCCAGAAAAATCCTGAGTATTTTTTTAGATCTATTATTTCTACACTGAATGATTTTCTTTATCTTGACATTCACACTGATGAGATACAGCCTGTTAGAGAGTTTGAAGCTCAGGCCTGTGTTCAGGCCTCTGTTTTGCTGTGGCTACATCACAAGGACAGCACAAATGCTGTAAAGGGATAGTTATTGAACTGCATTTGGGATGAAGGGACCTTAAAGATCACCTAGTTCCAACCACTCTGATAGTAAGATAGTTCTTAATATCTGATCTTCAGAGTTCCATATGATGCTGAACTTGCCTCGAGCCACCTACTACTACTTAGGCCAAGGATATTTTTTTCACTTCATCATCCATCATAGTTTTGGCAGCCATACTGTGAATAATTTTTTTCTCAATAGCTGGTACAATTCTGGGTTTTGGATTCAGTATGAGGATAGTATGTTGTTGTTCTGGTTGTTGTTAAGGTGTGCTTACCCTAGGCCAAAGACTTTTTCAGTGTCTCATGCTCTGCCATACAGCAGGTGAAAAGAAGCTGTAAGGGAGCCTGGGCATCAATAGCTGGTACAATTCTGGGTTTTGGATTCAGTATGAGGATAGTATGTTGTTGTTCTGGTTGTTGTTAAGGTGTGCTTACCCTAGGCCAAAGACTTTTTCAGTGTCTCATGCTCTGCCATACAGCAGGTGAAAAGAAGCTGTAAGGGAGCCTGGGCAGATGACTCGAACTGGCCAAAGGGATATTCCATATCACAGAATGTCATGCTCAGTATTCAATGGAGGTAGGAGTGGGTTGAAAGCTGCTGATGGTTGCTTGGGGATGGGCTGAACATCAGTCAGTGGGTGGTGAGTAATTGTATTGTATATCACTTGTCTGTCTTGGTTGTTACTCCTCTCTCTCTNCTCTTGTTACATAATAATTGTGCTTCTTCTCTATATTTGCATGTGATAATTCTAGTTTTGAATGGAGATGCTGAATGCACCAGGAGGGGTAACCTCAAAATGCCACTGTTTAGATTTTCACCTGTTTTATGGACATCCGGTTGAGTTAGAGCATCCAAGTGGCTAGAGGTGTAGCTGAACATTTATGATATTCAAATCTAAGAAATATATGGAAATGACTGATTGTTAAGCAACTACTTAACAATCTACTTTCTTACTCTTCCGGAAGTTCCTTTAAGGACTCCAAAGTAGGAAGGCTCTTAACTGTTGCTGCATGGGGATTTTGACAGTACTTCTAACAGGAGGCAGAACTAGAACTGAGAAAATCTTGTGCCTAAAATTTCCATTTTCCTCAACATGACTATGGAAGGTCAGTTGGACCACGTCATGAATCAGGACAAGGAAGGATTCACTGGACCTAGTCCATGTTTGAAAGGTGTATGCACAGGTCTTCTTAGCTACCTCCAATGGCTATAGAATTTTGGGGGCAAAGTAATTACGATTTCATAACTGTCAATGTGCTGATACAATAAAATCATGGAATGGTTTGGGTTTGAAACAACCTTAAAAACCATTTATTTCCAACCCCCTGCCATGGGCAGGGACACCTTTCACTAAACCATGTTTCTCAGAGCTTCATCCAAGCTGACCTTGAACACTGCCAGAGATGGGGCATCTGCAACTTCTCAGGGCAAACTAGATGTAATTTAGAGCCTAGCACAGGAATCCTATGAATTTCATTGGTTTGGACAGATAAAACTCAGCAATTTCAAGTGAAGTTTTCTTTGCAGCATCAGAATCAACCTCATATGGCTCTTAAATTTAGAAAAGTAGCTGAAAAATCAAACCAAGACGTTGACAAATTGCTCTTCCTTCAGGACTCCTACTTACTCTTTTGCTTAATTTTGGAAGCTGGATGATATTTCCTTGAAAGTCTCAAAGTCTTAAAACTTGTTATGTTTGAAATACACTTAAACACCTAGTTGGTGTGCAATTTACATCTCCAGAAAAATCCTGAGTATTTTTTTAGATCTATTATTTCTACACTGAATGATTTTCTTTATCTTGACATTCACACTGATGAGATACAGCCTGTTAGAGAGTTTGAAGCTCAGGCCTGTGTTCAGGCCTCTGTTTTGCTGTGGCTACATCACAAGGACAGCACAAATGCTGTAAAGGGATAGTTATTGAACTGCATTTGGGATGAAGGGACCTTAAAGATCACCTAGTTCCAACCACTCTGATAGTAAGATAGTTCTTAATATCTGATCTTCAGAGTTCCATATGATGCTGAACTTGCCTCGAGCCACCTACTACTACTTAGGCCAAGGATATTTTTTTCACTTCATCATCCATCATAGTTTTGGCAGCCATACTGTGAATAATTTTTTTCTCAATAGCTGGTACAATTCTGGGTTTTGGATTCAGTATGAGGATAGTATGTTGTTGTTCTGGTTGTTGTTAAGGTGTGCTTACCCTAGGCCAAAGACTTTTTCAGTGTCTCATGCTCTGCCATACAGCAGGTGAAAAGAAGCTGTAAGGGAGCCTGGGCAGATGACTCGAACTGGCCAAAGGGTTATTCCATATCACAGAATGTCATGCTCAGTATTCAATGGAGGTAGGAGTGGGTTGAAAGCTGCTGATGGTTGCTTGGGGATGGGCTGAACATCAGTCAGTGGGTGGTGAGTAATTGTATTGTATATCACTTGTCTGTCTTGGTTGTTACTCCTCTCTCTCTGCTTTTCATTACAATTATTGTTTTTGTTATTATATTATTTTACTTAGTTTGAATTATTAAAACTGTTCCTATCTTAACCCATGAGATATACTTTTTCCCCCTCGACTGACTGTGCAGGGGGTAAGGGGGGTGAGCGAGTGGCTGAACGGGGCTTAGCTGCCGGCTGGAGTTAAGCCATGGCACCACCTTCTGCCCGGTTCACGCGTCACCCCGACCATTCCGAGCCCTCTCCTGCCGGGAGCCGTTAGCAGGGCGCATGTGGCCGTTCCTCTTGGCGCCACCAGATGTCGCTAGCATCCCTATGGAAAAGCAGCCTGGCGGCGGGAGCGAGACGCCAGGTCCCGGCACTGGGGCTGGAAAGCTGGGGCAGGACACGTTCCTAGGCCAGCTGTGCACCTTATCGCAGAACGGGAGGTGAATAAGGAGGTTCCGGTGATTTTTGAAGCCTCACCCTGCTCTCCGCCCCACCCCATCCTGTACTGGTCCCGTCCTCGGTGTCGGCGGCATGGGGAGACCAGCGGCAGAGAGGGGCGAGCTGGTGGCCGGTGGCTCCAGCGAATTTCTTCGTGCAAATCCACACCTGCAGGCTTTGCTGATCACAAGAATGTCAAATTTTGAGAAATTTTGGTTATCATGAGCCTGATCACTCTGTGCTCAGCCAGGGACTCTATGATAGCGCAGGAAGGTGAAAGGAAGTGAGAGCCTTAAAGGTCTTGACCTCAAGGCACTTTATTTCAGGAGCCTCTTAACACAGGTCCTTTGTCAAACCACTCCATCCTCTACTGCCCTTCTGCTTGGCCCTGAGCACTAAAATACATTCTTAAAAGATGTTCTTTAGCTTTCTGCCCTTTTGTTCTGAAAGAAGGTTGTCATGGACATTAAAGACCCAAAGTCCTGTGGCTAAATCAATGTTGTTCATCTCCTGCATTCCTGTAATTGTTTATTTCTTCTTATTCTGGCATCAGATTCAGTATACTAAACCTCCAAATTATGTTTTTTAATTCTTTAGTGTTTATTTCTCAGACAGCTTTTCATCCCACTGATCCCTTCATCCTGCTTTTACCACCAATTCTGAACTTCTTTTATTTTCTTTATCAGGATTAGTCTGGAACTCTAGACAGGAGAATTACCTTTACCTATGTAATTTTTGAATTCTTCTGATCTGAACTTTGTAACAGACCTAGTGTTACAACATACCATTTTGCTTTGGCAGAGAGATACTCTTTTTTTGTGTGTGTTTAATTCTAGCTGCTCTTGTCCCAGTGCTCAACAAAAAACAAATTAAAAAAAAAATCTATTGGGATTCAAAGACATCATGTTCTATCATGTGGAAAGACTGTGTCTGATTCTATTGTAGGGACCTCAGTTGTAATCTTGCATNCTCCAAATTATGTTTTTTAATTCTTTAGTGTTTATTTCTCAGACAGCTTTTCATCCCACTGATCCCTTCATCCTGCTTTTACCACCAATTCTGAACTTCTTTTATTTTCTTTATCAGGATTAGTCTGGAACTCTAGACAGGAGAATTACCTTTACCTATGTAATTTTTGAATTCTTCTGATCTGAACTTTGGAACAGACCTAGTGTTACAACATACCATTTTGCTTTGGCAGAGAGATACTCTTTTTTTGTGTGTGTTTAATTCTAGCTGCTCTTGTCCCAGTGCTCAACAAAAAACAAATTAAAAAAAAATCTATTGGGGTTCAAAGACATCATGTTCTATCATGTGGAAAGACTGTGTCTGATTCTATTGTAGGGACCTCAGTTGTAATCTTGCATCATATCTGGATGCAGCACAATCATGTACTGCCCCTTCTGCAGCCGCCTCCATTACAGTCTTCTGATAGGAGCTCCATGCTGGCCTTGGTGTGTACGAGTATGTTGGTGTGCCTGCATACACACCATCACCTGCGGTGGAGGATATCTGAGCATTCTTCAGCATCCATGGGTCCTGGGAGCAGAGGTATCTGGGCAAACCTGTGGAGCTTCAGCTAGAGCTGGTGAATTTCTGGACAGCACCAACTGCTGACTGTATAAACTGCTGACTGTATAAACAGTCCTACAGGGTGTATATTCTGATCTCTGAATGCTTAAGTCTGCTGTTTGAGTATTATAGTAATGTTTTGGTTTGTTTGGGTTTTTCATCCTTAATGAAGTATTTATTATACACTCCTGCATCTATTGTGTCTTTGGTTCCACTGTGCTCTGGTGTAGAGTGGATGTTTACTTGTCTTTGTTTGAAATAAGATATAAATAAATTAGGCCACCTGCACTGTTAAACAGCAGCGCTCTGTGGTTTGCAATCTTTGCAAAATGTGCCAAATCCCATTATTGAGTGAGAAACTGGTCTGATAGCTACTCCTTTTGTCTCCTTTCTGTTGCACAACCAGGAACCTGTTCAGTTGTGACCTTGGAAATGGCGAACGTGCTCAGGGCCAGAGTCGGGGGGAGGTGCAGAGCTTACTATTCTCTCCCAACTGTTGCAAAGATAACAGGTTGAAAAGGGTTTCTGTGGGGGAAAAAATATCTCACTCCTTAGAAGTAGAATGTTTGACAGGACAGGTTGATTTGAGAATAGTTATTTAGAAGAGAAGCTGGTGTGAAACGCACCTGCAGGCCCTAGGGTTTCACTGCTCAAAATTCTTCCTGTGGTGCAGAGCTCCAGAAGACAACTGTTACAAGACTTTTGGTCGCTCCTCTGTGGTGCTGAAAGTCTTTCAGTCTCAGCTGAGCTCACTTTTAGGGGGCAACAGGGAAATGATAAAACACTCACCATCAGCCCTTGAATATTCTCAGACCTTCTGAGGCTCCTGGGAGTGACTGCCTGGGGTAGCTAACTCAGCACAGATTAGTGGTGTAGCTGGGCTAAATTTCTTATGTTTCATCTCAGGTCAATAAGCAAAGTTAAGTCAGTAAGGAGGCTGGAAGCTAAACCTAAAGCGTTGCTTTACAGTCCTGAACTGAAACTGCTTATTGCAATACAGACATGAAGCAACAATAGTCTTCAAATTACCTCACCCCCTCTCCATGCTAGCCTCACTCCTCCAGTGGTATGTCTAGAGCAGAGGGTGCCCATGCTCTGCAAAAAATACAGCTAGCAGATTCATTCAGCCCTTCTGGGTTGAGTTGGATTTATTTTGTTGTTAAGGAGACTTTAATCTCAGAATGATGGCTGACAGCTCTGTAAAACTTATCTTCCTACGACAAGTTGAAGTAAACCATAATAAGCCAAGAGCTACTTTCATGTTACCTATCTTTCTGAAGAGATCTCACAGAAAATATGCCACAACCGCCTTCATAATAGGAAATCACATAGTCATTCACTTTGAATGTTTTATACAATAAATCATCAGTAGCAAGCAAACAGCAGTGCATTGTCCACCTTAATTTTCTGTCTTCTGGAGCTCTAAATCGAACAATGCTCCTATGAGAAAATTATGCTGAAAAGTTGGGTGGCTTGTCCCACAGAAATATAGCTTAGCTTCAAATGTATTTTCAGATTTTAAAGAGCGGCATGAGATAGTGAAACTGCAGGTTTTCCCCCTAAATAAATTGTTCAGTAAAATATGCTCTAAGGACACTGACAAGTCGCTTGCAAAGTTACTGGGCTGTGTCTTGATCTGCAGCAGCTGCTATAGCTAGACATGGTGTATCATGATTTCTGTGATGTTAGCAATGGGGATAAAGATAGGCAAATAATGATGTAAGTATCTGTAAATAAAAACAGACTAGTGGAGGTAGGGTCACTGCAAACCGAAGTGATACACACTGTTCAGCTGAGCAAATATCTGTCACACAAGAGAATATGAGAATAGCCATAATCAATGGGATTAATAAAGTAATCCAATAGTTAAAATGTAAAATGGCTAATTCCTGTGACATTTGCTTTAACCTGTGAATAGCAATTAATTTTAGAAAAAATTTCGATAACAGTGCAGATTATTTAGGGTAACACTCACCAAAACAAGCATTTACTAGTATATAAAAATAAACAAAAGCAATATTAATTTTCTTTATGCTTCCCCAGTGTCAATATTTAACATGTTCTATTGTTCTGACATCTGGGCCATTAAACAGATAAAGATAATAGGGACTGGAAAAATGGCCAGCCATGCTACTCAGGAAGTTGGGGTATTATGAAATACTGATTACAACTATGACGCCTGAATTTGAATTTGTAATCAAGCCTCTGGAAGTTAAAAAAAAAATAAAAAAAATGCAACCAACAGTGACAAAAAACATTCCCTTCAAAACAAAACAACCTCTCAAGAAACTCCATCAAAATCTTACATAATTACATAAACAAAGAAGAATTTGTGCATACAGTTCTGTATTCATTAATATTTGCTTTTGGAGCATAGTAAATGTTTGTGTTTTTTTTTAATTAAACTAAACCAGACATTTGACTTGATTGTCACATGAGGTCATTCACTTCTGCTGCCCTGTGGAAGTGTGTGGGATAAACAGGACATCAATAAGCAATGGAGTGGAGAGTTGTGCATATGCATTTCCCATGCAGAACAGAATGGATGGCTACAGGATGTAAATGCTCTTCTGACAATGAGACTGCTTGACCTCTCACTTTCTTTTCACTTTAAGATCTCTAAAAAATGCACTAATTTAGCCTTATGACCTGCTTTGTGATTTTACAACATCTTACATCTACATTTTNGAGCTCAGAAACCTTAATTCAGCCATGGAGTAGTTTATATCCCTTAGTATAAGATTGCTTTGTCATAGAGTAATGGCTCGTCCTTGAACTCTGGCTTCATATTCGTAGCTCAGTTCATGTTCTAGATGGGGCTGACTGCAGTATTTAGTGACACTATCTCTGATTCCAGATTTTTATTTTTTTTTATTACGTGGTGGGCATATCATGAAATCGAATGCATATCATGAAATCAAAGTAATGATAAAGACTAATTTTATACAACATACAAAGCCTTCTTACTTCCATTCATGAGGATTTATAAAATGTGAATCACATCTTTAATGTGTGAGAGACTTTGCATTGGAACAGGCTGCCCAGAGAGGTTGTGGAGTCTCCCTAACTGGAGATTTTCAAGGACCATCTGGACATAATCCTGCACAATGCGCTTTAAGACAATCCTGCCTGAGCAGGGAGGTTTGACCAGATGACACACTATGGTCCTTTCCAATCTTACTTGTTGTATAATTCCGTGAAAGATTGTAAGTGTTCTAAGAGATTTTCTGAGTAGTATACATACAAATAATGTCTTCAGCAGATAGTCAGAGATGTACGCAAACAAACTCACACAATACCAGATCTGAATGGCTGTAATTTTTGCTTTTCACAAGTATAAAAGTCTAACCATTAAGTCTCAGCATACTGATTTCATGCTGTCAATGTGTCCACAATAAACACCTGGGTGAAGTAATAAGGGTGACATTTAAAATACTTATTTACACAGGAAAGATTGTATGTGGTATGCAAACGATGAGTTTACAGTGAATCAGCTACTCTGTACTAACTCCCGTGGATGTTGCTGGTGAGGGCTATTCATGCTTGTTACACTTTCAGAACTAGGGCCTTTGAAGGGAAAGCGATAAAGACAAGCCCTAAAAAAGACTGGAAAAATTAATGCATATTCAAAGTCTCATGATCTTGCCCAGATGCCTTTTATAGCTGTAAGAGCTGTCAGAATGGATACTCTCTGCCTGCATAGGACTCACCACCCATTCTCAGCTCACGGCTGGGGCTGGGGCTGGTGCTGCTGTACAGAGGACGACTGGTTCCCAATGCTGGAGCTGTACACAAGCTCCATGCAGCCTGTATAGTGTCAAGAAGAGGTTTTGGTCTCTGGATGGAAGTTAATTCAAGCCTGTTTTGACAAAGTAAAATGTATTTGTTGTGAAAAGCACTTACACAGCAAACTGTAATTACAGAGCATTTAGGTTAATAGTGGAGCCAGATTGCAACAGACTTGCTTAATTTAATTTGATCCAACAGCCCAACCTACCCACTGAACAAACTAGATGAAAACATTCCCATAACCTTTCCCTTTTTATAGTTTTGGTACATTTGGCTGTCTTATCTCTTCTAAAACCAGTTTAAGTAAGTAAGTAAGTACCAGTTTAACTTCAAATAGGTTTTTCTTCCTACATGTCTGCAATGGTAGGAAGAGCAAAGTCTCATTTTCTGCTTGTTTCTAAGTTGAAGGAAACAAATTATTGCCTCAGTTCTCTGCATTTTTTAATATGTGTGTTAGATTTAATGTGTAAAATAATTATTCTTCCTTGTTTTATAATTTGCTGACTTCCCAGAACTTCAGTGCTGTTTTTGCATGAACCTTTAATAATTCAGTTCTGCCTTTATAAGCCAGTCTTGCAATACAGAAAAAAATGTTTTCTCAGATGCCACAAATATGGCTCATTTTATGTGAAATGTTGCACTTGTTTTGTGCCCCTCCTTTTACAGCCTGATGCTGCCTCCACTGTGAAGAAGAGAGAGCTGGGCACCCTCTTGTTGGGACTCTTCACTTTCAGGACTTAGGGGAGTGGGATGTGGGATGGCTGACTCTCATTGGGAAAGTTGTGGTGCCCTCAAATATAGGCAGTTAGCTCCTGGTGAACGCATGGCTATTGAACTATTTGGGGGGCTGGTGGCGTCAATTCACAACTAGACTGAGTTGCCTGGAGGAGAGGGCTGAAGAAGCTGCTTTTGTCTGAGACAGGGAGCCTCAGCTAGGCTCTGGTGGAACTTGTTAACCAGGTCTGAGAGCCTCAACCAGGGTAATTAGGTGCTGAAACACAGTATGATTTTGTATTGAGAAGTGTGCATACCC
>VYZS01070845.1:2013-21862 GCA_013400695.1 Neodrepanis coruscans | reverse complement strand
CTTTCCATGCAATGCTTTAGGATGCTGAGAAACCAGAGAGCAGATGTAGGAGCAGATCCTCAGCCAGCATAATGCCAGCTGAGGTTTGGAGTGGAGCTCTGACCATTAACATCAGCTGCCCTGGTGGTGTCCAAATGAGATAGAAAGAGAAGCCAACTTCCAACTATGCTTCAGCGGGGACAATACTGAGATTCCTCAAACAGGATGGAAATAGCAGCATCACAATCTGTTTTCTAACTCTAGCAGGGAGATGTTGGTAAGTGCTNTGTGTTTCTTGTCTCTGTTGCAGGCTCTCAAGAAATTGACTCCTGCACAGTGTTTTGCAGGTTTACATAGAAAAAGAAACAGGAAAAAACATTTAATGACAAATCTGTATTAATTCAGCACTGACTCTGCCAAAATCCACTGGAAAGTTGCTATATGAACACTGAACTGCGAAGGGCTGATCATGAATAAGGTTACCTGTGAAAGTAAGTTTCAAGGAGCAGCCTGTTAGCAGATAAACCAGAATATTTTAAATTGAAACTTTCTTATCTTTAGTTAAGGATGCTTCATTTTCCCCTCAAGTGCAAGTTTTTATATTTGGGTCAAAGTTTATTCCAAGTTTCAGTCGCTTTTATTAAACAAGCTTCCATTTTGGGTAAACAAAAAAAATAATGCTAACATTTCTTTTCAATCTCTGCAAAATTAACATTTAGACTTTACAGCTCAAATTAATTTGGCATTTCAAAAAGTCCTTTCACTTTAATTAAAGTGCTCCCAACTGAACTGAAATTCTTTGCCTAGGCCAGAACAGGCTGATGTTGGATTTCAGAATTTAGGAATTTGAGGTGACCAAGCACAGTAACTAACTTTTGGACCCTAAACTTTTTTTTCATCCTCATTTTGAGAGAATTGCTGGTGAATGGAGAGCACATATTCCTGCACAGCTCTGCTGCTGTGGTTCTCTCTGCAGCCTCTGGATCTTTGGCAGATCTTCCTGGTTATAACAGCCACAATCTAATTGCCACAGACCTGCTACAATATTCCACTGATGGGACAGAACCTAATGGGATTTCCAAAAGAATGTCCCCCTACACTGGCACCTGGCATTACTCTCACTGTTCTGAGGTAGCAAAGTTTTCTCAGCTTCAAATTGTAGTTATTTACTGAAATCCAGCCCATGGTAATTGTGTCTGGTGTCTCTACCATTTAAATTCAAGGGGAGCTTTCTGGATTTTAACTCCCTTGTGACCCACTCTTGTGTCTAAAGGTCTCTACTACCTTTAACCTGAGATTGTCAAGGCAAGAACAGAACCTTCATAACATCTGCCATTCAGCATGATGGCAGGCAAAGAATAGCATCCAGCTGCCAGGAAATCAAATGGAGTTACATCAGGGTTGATGTTGCTTGAAATTCTTGCATCAGTGCTCAAGAACCAGAGAGGAAAGGAAAGGCAAAAGAGGAGTTCAGGGAAGAGAAAAGATGTGCTGCAGATTTGAATGAGAACAGGTCACTTCCCTGCCCCTCATTGGCAGAACTCATCTAGATGCTATTTTGAGGTGAAATTAAGAAAAGGAGTATAATTATTTGTTGTAGAATCATAGAATGGTTTGGGTTAGAAGGCATCTTAAAGCTCATCTTGTTCTACCTGCCCTGCCATGGGCAGGGACAACTTCCACTAGCCCAGGTTGCTCAAAGCCCCATGCAACCCAGCCTTAAACACTTCCAGGGATGGGGAAGCCACAGTTTCTCTGGGCAACCTGTGCCAGGGCCTCACCATCCTCACAGGGAAGAATTTCTTCCTAATATCTGATCTAAGCCTACTCACTTGTCATTTTGAAGCCATTCTCTCTTGTCCTGTCACTCCAAGCCCTTGTACAAAGTCCTTCTCCAGTCCCTCTAGGTACTGGAATGGGCTCCAGGGTTTCCCCAGAGCCTTCTCTTCTCCATGCTGAACAATCCCAACTGTCTCACCCTGTATCTGAAAGATAAGAATTTTTTTCACTACTTTTTCACTCTAGTCATTGAATAAAAGGCACTGGAAGCCCAGCAGCTGCTCCACAAGCAGAAGGCTCCCTTTAGGAGCCATTTTCAGTTACACACATTCAAATTCACTGCACTTTATTAATGACTGGAGAAAGAAACAGGCAAATCCACATAAATAAATAAACTGAATGACTACCATAACATGCACTAATTTGGGGTGGCTCTGTGTTGTTGTCTCTCTGTATACAGTCACTGGAGTGAAAAGGAGATATTTTAAGTCAAAAACTGTGTATCTATTGCAGACAATTTAGGTACTGGTTAGAGCAAAGCTCTCTGCTAAGGGGCTGGGGGAGAAAAAGGCATCATCTGAAAAGATGAATATTTGAAAATGCCAACTGCTACAGCTACTTCGGGCTTATTTACCGGCACTCTGCACCAGGCTGGAATCGATCTGTAGGGATGGGTTGTTGAAAAGAAAACAAACAAATGGGGCTTCTGCTTCTGGGATCACACTGCTCAGAGTGAATGACTGGTTGTGCCCTTCCTCAGCCAGGGGCAGCAGGAGATGCTGTTAAACCTCCACCCAGAGGCAGCGCCTGTGTCCCTAAGAAGGGAAATGCCTTTTGTGGCACAAGGGCTTATGAGAAAATGTGTGACATTTCACTGGGATTCCTGGTGCAGGAATTAAAAGAATTTTAATTGTGGAGGACTGCTTTATTCAGCATAAATCCACACAGGGAATTTGTGTTTTGGGAGGCTGAGAGCAAAAAGCATGTATAAGAAACTTTAGGAATAAACTTCTGAATTTACTTTGCTCTCTTACGAACCAGTCATTTGTGACTTTAAGTACAAAGTTATACTTTCTCTTTATCACTGTTGCCATTAAATAGATGGGGAAACTACACAGAGAAGAGCAGTGTCTCTGCAGAAGGACTGTGCACTTGTACAACCCTTCACTGGCGCAACTGCTCTCATGGATGCAGAACAAGAGCAGCCTAGAAGTGGTTTTACTGACATACCTGTTCCTGTCCAGGTTTGTTTTACTCTTCTAAACAGTCCAAGTTTTGAGGCAGAACATTCAGAAAGAAGTCCTAAGGCATCTCTGTAATTGACAGCCTGATGTATTAACATGCTGGTACCAATACGCAGTGTAGCCTTTCCTGTGGGATTAATCCTCAGTGTAAGGCATATACAGGGTTATACTGCTGTAACTGTGTTCATACCTCACAGAGCAACAGTAAAAAAAAGAATTAAAACCACACTTCTGAAAGCTCACTAGCAAAGAGATCAAACTTGAATCCAGGATCTGAGCCTGGAATGAAGACTGAGGAGACATGGAAAGGTCACTGCAGCAAGACCTGGCCATACCACTGAGCTGAGCTGAGCTGAGCTTTGGCCACGTTCTCAGTGAGGACGTGGCTTTGAGTACTTTTGACATCCCAAGGCATCAACTAATTCCCACTTGTGTTTTCTTGTGTTTTTACTGGCTGTCTTTTCCACTTCTGCCTCTCAGATTACCAGGGCTGGTGACAAGGAAATATGGGAATAGCCACCCAATCAAATTACAAAACATTAGAAAGGTCAAGCACATACAGGTTGCTTTCACACCATGAGTGGGAATCAGATTTCCTCGTATCTCAGTAAAAGTGCCAGACAGTGTTAACCAGATAAGCAAATGGGAGCTTGTAAGTCTAAAACCAAGAGTAATTTGCCAGGAGATCTTTTTTCAAGGAAAAGTGTATGATGGTTAAATTTCCTTGGAATTTCTGCCTTGTGAGTGAAACCAGCCTGACTCTACTTCTTTGTCTTTCTCTGCCCAGAGGAGTCCTGCGACCACAGGCATGAGAGTTTCTGCAGATCTGCTGATGCTATAGAAAGATGAAAAAGGAGCAGTAAATAAAATAAGTAATTGCCCTTGAAAAATACTGCTTGTAAATACCTTCACTGGCAGAGAATCAACATGCTGAAGCCTCATCTGTCACTTAAGCCTTGACAGATGCCACCTGGATGGTCCCTTCCACACACTTACAGTATGTCTAGCATCCTGTAGACATCCCATCTGTGTAGTTTTTTACATAGACTTTGCCTTTTGGGGTAAAGGGATGGTGATAAGAAGTTCTAGATATAACCACCAGAAGT
This sequence comes from Neodrepanis coruscans, assembly GCA_013400695.1. Lineage (NCBI taxonomy): Eukaryota > Metazoa > Chordata > Aves > Passeriformes > Philepittidae > Neodrepanis > Neodrepanis coruscans. The sequence continues at coordinate 17,754 of VYZS01070845.1, read as the reverse complement.
ACCTAGTGAAAGACTCATAGAGAAGCACATATTCAGTAGACAGGCCTTCTCTTCTTGAAGCATCACCTAACTAAACATTATGAGAGGGTTTTTTGGGATCTGAATCAGAAGTTTAGACATTCAGGTTGACATTTAAAGGTATAGACATACTGGGAGAATTCTGCTACCTAACAGGACCAGCTATGTCTTTGCTTGACTAGACTGGCAGCAACCACCATACTGAGGGAAATACCTTACTCTGCTTGTCTTGGTGACCTATTTCAGATTTCTAATGACCAGGGATGTGAGCTGTTTCTCAAAGGTCTAGTTTTCACTTTATGCTAGGATCAGTGGTTCATTCAGGATTTTGAAGACTGTCATGTGGCAGAGGAGCAACCTTCATTTTTGGAGATAGCAGCTCAAGAAATAATGAGTAAATAAACTCTGTCACCTTGACGGGCTAACATTTCCATCTTCCCCTTCACTATTAATTTATGTATGGTTCCTGAAACCTATTTTCCAAATTCTCCACCTTCACCTTCCTCCCTCTACTTTTTTTTAATGAATTGAGGATTGAATTCTAGAGCACACGCATGAGTCAGAGATGATAAAGCACCCAGTCTTTTGGCAGTCCTGTAAATGCTACAGTGGCTTCCAAAGAGTTAATTCATTATGGTCCATTGTCCAGTCAACTTTATAGCTAGCAGCAGATTGGAGCCAACTTGAAATGCTGAAGTGGGAATGAAAAATGAGCAGAGCCTTGGTGTGCATTAAATATTTAATATTCTCTCAGTGGGAGGTGTCAGGAAAAGGACCATATAATAAATACTACAAGAGACAATTCCATCACTGAACTCGTCTGTTAATGACCTCATTTGCTTTGACAGAAACATTACAGATGCAGCCTCTTCACTTCTGTGTCCCTATTAAGCAGCCACATTCCAGTAGGAGAGAAAATTCCTGCTTCTGCAACGCGGAGGAGTGGGTTGGAGCTATGATTGTCTCCTTCACCCTCTCTCTGTCTCCCCCCACTCTACAGATCTGGGGCATTTAGAAAGAATTTTGTGTGGCATGAAAGGTATTTATGGTAGCTGTGTGATTCTGGCAGGAAAACCAGCAATTTTATCAAACTACCTGGAATACACAAACTCAAGAAAATGTTCCCTTCCCTCAGAGGAGACAAATGCCTCGTATGTCCTGTCTTAGTGTCTCCAGTTTGTAAATTGTGTGAGTTTGAAACTGGTGTTCTGGATGTGGTGCTGAACACCTCCAGTTTAATTCCCTGAAGACCTCTTACATCAGGGAGCAACAGGATACTTAGGAGGATCTACTTAGATGCCTCCTGGTGAGTGTTCAGCAGGAGTGGAGACCTTGAATCCCACTGTATTCCTGGAGCATGTGTTGGCAGATTGCAGGACCATCTATCCAGAGGCTGATGTTCTGCCTGAGCACCAGGTTTACAGGGCCTTTGGATTCAAATTAAGTATAACCAGCATGTTTTCCCTCTTCACTATTTATGTCTGAAAGGTCCTCAAAAGCATTCCTGCTCCAATGGCTGGAAGCCAGCTCTACATGTTTTCATGTCCAGTTCCTATGGAGTTGATCTTTGCCAGGTCTCCCCTTTAACTCAATTAATTCTTTTCCCACTTGGGCAGACAGACCCTGGGATTTTTGTATCAATTCTCAACCTCTTTTTTTTTTTTTTTTAAAATCTCAGTTAAGCAAATCAACTCCTTCATGTTTGTCTCGAAAAGTTCCTGATGGCCCTTGGCATCCCTGTAAACTTCCCTTCTTATGTCCCAGCTTCAGTTTCTTTTCTGGAGCAACAATGACTGATGAGTTTTGAAATACTCCATAGTCTGACATTCCCTCTGGTCTTACACTGTAGAGCCAGATTGAGAGCCCAGTTCCCTCCTCCATGGAGAACTGCTGGGTTAAATATGAAATTCTCACTATTTGTAGTCCTGGAATCCATCCAAATTTCCAACACATTTCCTCTCCTTCTTACTGCAGCATGAAATCATGTTGAATTTCTCTGAACTTCTCATTTACCTCTAGTATCAACTTATTCTTTCCTCCAAACTTTCTTCTAAGGCCTTGCACAAGACTGCAAAGTTTTGGCAATATTCCTGTATTTAGCTGGGCTCTTTTTTGCCTCTTTTTTAAAACAGAAGTACTCCATTTTCTCAGACAACTGCAACAGTTTTTCAGACATCTAATGTCAGCATCTTTGATTAGCATCTGCTTGACATCTTCCCCCTTCCCTAATCCTACTGAGGCCAGGGATGGGTGAATAGATGCCCATTCTGTTGCCTGCATTCCCCTGCCTGCTGGCATGGGTGGAGGAAGAGGCTATTTGCTGTGCATGGAATGGGATAAGAGGTTTGGCTGAGTGAAAGATGAGGCTCCTTCCACTGTGGCTGACTGCATGGACCATGGGGCTGCAGCTCAGTAGGGTACAGGGGGAGGATGCTGAAAGCAGATCAGCTAGATACAGGCTCCAGGGGGAAGAGAGAGGAGGAATAAAAAAAAGGGCTGGTCATAAACTGGAAGGGAATGTGGCTCCTGCTCATGTCTGGCTCTGTGTAGGCTGCCGTCAGATGCCTCGCATTCTGCGCATTACAACAAGGCAGTTGTTTGTAGCGCTGGATCCGTGCAACAGGGAGATAAGGTTCTGCCTTTGTATCAGAAGCAGCTGCAAAGGGGCGAAAAGGTCTTAGAACAAGAAATTAGTTCATTTGAATTCTCTCTCTCTCTCTTTCCTTCTTCAAGCCAGACAGGAACAGCATGCTCCCTCCTCTCACACCTTTCGGGCAGTTTTGCATCAGCTTGTGGTACTGGCAGGAATTTGTGTCTCTGCCTCTGGAGACTATGAGGGGTGGGTGTGTGATTGGAGTCCTCTCTGAGAGGACCTTGGCCCCAGGCCTGGGCTCACAAAGCAGGTGTTGGTGTTGCTCATTGTGGAGAGCTCCTATGAAGGAGGCAGTGAAGGTGTGGAGGAAGAACGACCCATCATCCATAGGACCTGGGGTTGTAGCTGCTGTTGCTGGGCTGTGGTTGAACAAGCCCATGGCTACAGACAATAACAGGCTAGAAAAAGCTCTAAGGTGGCACAAGTAATCTATCTCATTTCCAGCATGGTGAAAAGGAGAAAATACCTGGACACATACTGTTAGTTTGTGTCATGACACATTCATAGGCTGGAGGGATTCAAATGAACCTGGGCAGGCAGCCTTGGACATGACACAGCTACTGCCTGAGTGCTTGGCTCTGCAACCTTAATGATGTTCTTTTAATGTAGCTTTTAAAAGTGCATAATATAATATACATTGTCTGTCCTGTCTGCCTTTTATAGCTTTAAAAAATGAATCAGGTATATGCTCTGACATATGGATCCATTCCACCTCAATGCACGGACAGACACTCTGCCACCTTCCAGCACTTGCTAAAACACACTATATGGTTTAGGTTTGCTCTAAAATAATTATCACCTGCTCTGTAAAGAAATAACCCTTCTTGCCTTTAAAACTTTGTGGTAATAATTTTTTAGTATTTGTTTCTGAGCAGTTTGGCAGTTCCTTGCCCTCAGCTCATGGCTGTTTCTCTGGCACTCATTGCTGGCCACACATGCTGGAAACCTGCAAGTAAATCTGTACAGAGCTGTGGAAACTCAGTGCTTCTCCTGACTGTGTGAAGGGTGTAAAAGGGTGAAGCTCACAGCCCAGATGGAAAAAGAGGATACAGAGCAGAGAGGAAATGAAATAGCTCTCAAAGCCCAGCTTGGGACTCCAGAGAGGAGTCTTCTCTTCCCCAGCCTGATCTGCCCAGAAGTTATAGCCCTTGAGCTGGCAGTGCTGCTGCCAACAGGGTGCATGGAGGCTCCAGCATTCCTGGCAATCCCAAGTCTCCCCAGGGTTGATTTAGAGAGGTCACCTGTCACTTGTGTAAAGGTCACCAGAGGTCTGTGCTGTGGACTGTCCCCATGTTCCTGGGATGTCACATAATCATTTGATTTTACATTGCCTCAGTCATGCCAGGGGAGGGGAGGAGGAGAGATGAGACTGCGAGGTCAGCAGCATCTTTATGGATGGCAGAGTGAATGTGAGGTGAAAGGGATCGTTGCTTCTGCCTCCCCAATAAACCCCTTTTCTCTGCCTGAACGGAAGCAGTGAGGAGCTGTTCGACTAATTTATATTAATTCAACTCCATTAATGATGAGATATCATCTCTTCTCTCAGCAGGAGAACCATCAAAAGGATTTAATACTGAGCTGCTCTTCTGACAACCCCACATTACAGCCTGCAGCCACTCCATGGTTGGGCTGAACCTTTCCCCAGCCACCAGCTTTTCCTGGGGCCTCATTACAAAGGGCAATCTTGTGCTATTGTGATTATTTTTGAGTGAGTCTTCACACATGCCTCAGCATTGCTCAGGCATGGAGGAGCAGGAAAGCTCTGTAGGGATAAAGGGGCATGGCACACATGCCATATCTTTCCCAGGCTGCTGAGTAACAGGGGACATTTCAAGAGGTAAGAAGCCACAACCAGCATGAGTCCTTCTCTTCTCCATTGGGCAGCTGCAGAGTAGAAAACTGCCTTTTTCAGAGTCAAGAAAGGCTGGTGGCCATGGGGGTCTCCTACTATACTCCTGGGCAGCTCTGTGGTGCAGAGCAGTCCTGCCAGCTCCCTTTGGATGCAGCAAGTCCATTGCCCTCAGCAGAGATGTACCAGAAGGACAAGCATCTGGACCATCAACAAATTTTGGTTCATGAAGCACCAGGTCAATGACCTGGGGTTTCTTGCTTGTCCACCATGGGGATCCTGAAGGATGGGCCGTCCAGCACAAGGCTGGTGTAAATCAGATTGATGTATTAGGAGGAACTAAACTTCCTGCTGGGATCAGAGAGCCTGGGCTATTGCACTGCAGAGAACAGCACTTTAGGGTCACTGTGGAGGGGGGAAACTGAGGCAGAGGTGGGGGAGGCTCATAACCCCTCCATAAGGGGCAGTTCTGAGACCTCGGGGCTGCTTGGGAGTGAACCCTGAGTGAAAGCAAGGATCAGGTGTCAGTTTTGCCCTGTGGAGGGGCCAAGCAGTGCCACAGGGATGGCTGTGGCAATGTGTAGTGGCCAGAGTGGTTTTCCAATGGCCAAAAGTCCAGCAGGGCTGCAGAGGACTCTCTTATTACCTCATCCATGTCCTGGCAGCAGGAGACAAGACTTCGTGCTAGCCATATAATTTAATTTCTCTCTTTGCTTCTGGCTGATAGTATTAAATTCCTGGCCTCCAAAACACACATACAAATCTTTTTTATTTTTTTTCTCTTTTTTAAAAAAATATTTTTGTATTAACATATTTCCTTTTGAAACTGTGTGAGGCTTTTCTCAAAACTAATGGATTTTTTTTCTCCCCTTGTCTGGGCCAAATGTATTCAAATCTCAACTCAGTTAAGTCAGAAGATTCCTATCGTCTCAGCAGGGAATCCCACCCTTTATTCCACAAATCAGCATCCTTTTTATTTGACTTTCTGATCTCCAAAGGAAAAGGGATGCTTTTTTTTTCAAGGTTTTTTTTTTTTTTTAGTTTAACTCTGACGTTGATGTTGCAATGCTCTTTGATAGCCAAGAACACAAGGATTGACTTCAGGAGCAGCTGAAACTTCATCAGGAACCAAAATATAAAAAGAAGGGATGCAGAGTGGGGAATGGAAGAAAGTGATACTGTTGAAACAACCCTTTGAAATTTCCCAAATGATGTTTGATCTGTGAGGCTCTTAAAGCTGCTGCAATACCTTTACTATCAAAATTATCTTTTTTTTTTTTTTTCTTTTGAGGTGGGGGGGCAGGAAGAAGAGGGATTTTAATATTTTTTGGTTACACTCAGGAGAAATAAGTTTAATTTTAACCTGCAACGATTCCACTTGGATTTTTTTTTTTTACATGTGTTTATCTGGGATTTAGTAGGATTCTTTAATATCTTTTCCCTTCTCTTCTGCTTGAATATTCCTTTATTTCAAAGGACCAGCAGAAAACACATAAGGGACCAAATGCTAAGGAATAGATTACTTCTGAAACATGCTTTAGTCGTCCCTTATCCACCCCCAAAATACCAAGCCACTGGAAAGGGAAACATGAAATAGAAACTCTTCAAGGTGAAGGAAGGAAAGGCCCAATCTTTCCTTAGGGAAATATCTGTGTTGTGACATCAAGCAGCTGGCAGGACTCTGTGAGCTCTGAGCAGCTCCAGCCCCAAGGTGCTGCCCCAGCCCTCTCATTGCTACTCCAGCACTGCCCACTGGAGCCCAGACGGGGCTGATCTTCAGTGATGGCCATAGGAAAAGGAAGATGAACTGGTGAAAATCCCTGAGGAGAAATTGCTCTCTAGGGAATGACATGGGGCATGTCCAAAATGTAGAGAAAACAAGTCTGGGGGATGCCTTTTTTAGCAGGATAAACCTGGGAGACATTTATCTTGTAGATTTTTTCTGCATGAAGGGCCTAGCTAAAGGTTTGACTGGTTAGAAAAAATACAAAATAACTCATTAATGTCAATCCTTTACACTACAAGGGCATAGCAGGATTTTTTTTTCAGATCTATCCAGGTCAACAGGCCATGAACCTGTGCCATGACCTTCCCTAGTTTATAATTTCCCCACATTAATTTTGGGCAGGAACTGTTCTGCAGAGTATCTCTGTGACTCCAGGTCATGCTGAGGAAAAGACACACGACTTCTGATGCAGCAGAAAAAGCTGCCATCTAAAGTGAGCCAAAAAGCAGGGCACTGGGTGCAATTAGTGTTGTACTGTTTCAGAAAGCAACAATTTGAGCAGGTCACCTCCTCTGCAGATTGCTGAGGGAACAGGCTACATTTACACTATTCATCCCAGCTCCTTACCCTCGCAGGAAAACAGCACATAAAAGACTGTATGGATTAGATGGCAAGGAGCATGCCTGTTCCTTCTGCAATTAATATCATATGCAAATGAAATGTTTCCACTGAAAGTTAGCAAAAAGGGAATGCTGCCACTTACTACCATCTCTGCTGAGCTAAAAGGTTTTTTGCAGATAACATTTTTCATGCAGTGCTGGTGCTTTACAGTTATTGAGCCCTGGCAAAATGTCTGTAAATCAACATTGTATGGATTTGGTATATATCCAGTGGGCAGGAACTAGCAAGTCACTTGGATTAATATTATAGAATGGAACCTGTTTGATTGACGGCATCAGAGAGATGGATACAGGCTCCAGTATCCCTGTGGCTCCCACTCAGTGCAGCGGTTTTATTTCCTTCTTTTGGTGTCTTCAAAAATGTCAGGCTGCTGCTCTGAGATGCTGAAGGACAGCTGGGCTCCTGCAGAGAAGGGCAGCTTTCAAGGAAGGTGGAGAATTGCTTTTGCACAAGTACAATGAGATCAAGGTGGTCACAGAACCCCTGAAAACCAGATCAATTGCTCTTAAAAATGTAAGGCTTTTCACCTGTGGGATGCTGTTAACATTTGGTGAAGTTCCTGGGGACCAATTCTCCTCACAGTGCTTGCAGCTCCACGGGGACACTGAACCCCAGGGTGGGTGAAACCCTTAGTGCAGCTGAAGGTCTGTGACACATGGGTTCCTCTCCAGAAGCTGGCAGCTTGCCTAGTGCATTAACAATGTGCTAAAAGAGCCCGAGGAGGAATGGGCAAAGCTGTTCCCTGCCTGTCTCCTGTGAGCTGTCACCCTCCACCACCACACAAGCAAGCAACATTTCATGGCATTGGAGAAGAATCAAAATGATTATTTGGAACTATCTGCCCTCTCCAGCAGTGGGGTCTTGCACACAGGTTGCTGCTCTCTATTAGACTTCAGCAGGAGAGAGTTTTAGCCAGAGCATTTAAAATTAATATTAAACTGGAAATCTGCATTTCTAAAGTAGGGATCATGCCTGCCTTTGGAGAAGAAGCATTTTCCCTACTCTTGTCTCCAGCAGTAATGTACCCTCTCAGGTTCCCATTTCCAAGCTGGCTCTTTGCTGATTTTGATTCTTCTATTAACTAGCAGACATTTAAGAAAAACTTCTTGTTGTGAACAGCATGTTGAGAGTGCAGTAGGGGAGATGTGTAACTCTCCAAAGCACAGTTATGTGCAAGAAGCAGAAAACTACTCACGAACCAATTCTAGCTGAGAATTGAAATACATGGCATCCACAGATGTTATAAAACAGGACGGGAGTTGCTGGAGTCAGCCTGAAGCTACAGTGATATTAGAAAGATGATTTAATATCTTAAATCAGGACCAGGGAAGGCCAACATTTAAATTGGGCACTTCCTGAAGAACTGCCACGATTAAGGGCCATTGCATAACCCCTTGCAGTGACAGAATGGGGCAAGTTTCTCAATCTACAGTGGTTGTGAAACATACAGTCATGGTAGTCCTAAGGCAGTCTAAAAGAGCCAGTTTCAGGGGGTGGGAATCAGCCTTGCTGGAAGTTTGAACAGAGATTCTTTTGTTCAAGATCTGAAAGTCTGTGCTATGACAAGTTTAGTTACAGCTACTCTGGTCTGGCCCATAGTGGTCAAAGAATTTGTCTGTAATGTCAATAAACAAGGCCAGGATGAGACATCTTGACTGCATATTCATCCACTTCTCTCCTAACAAGGATTCATTCCAGAAGCCCAGGTCCTTCTTGTCTACCAAAACCTTGGGCAATAGTATCACAGAGAGAGGTTATGATAAAAAAAATAAAGAAATAAGTCTAATTTATGAAGCAAACCTTTCAAAGTGTTAAACCATTCATAGCTTTATGACTACATATTAATCTGCTCTCATTTATTGCTTTGTAAGGCTATTTTGACAAAAGTTCATTATCAAGACTGCTAAATGCTTTTAAAGCATTGATTGGGGAAATTATTACATCACGGTGATAGACACAGTGTGTTAAGATGGATTGTAAGGCTTGGACCATCTGAAATTTCCCCCCTTTTAATTGGATCGATCCCCAGAATAAACGAAGTTTAATTGAATTTTCAGGAAAATTGAGCAGTTGTTTTCAAGTCTCTGTCAATACACATTATTTCAATTACATGATGATAAGCATAGAGAGAGTTTGCAAACAGCTTGAATGGAGGTGGAGCCTGCACACCAGAGAGGCTCCCTCCACATGCTTGGCTTTTTCCAGGATGAGCTGCATTTCCCAAAAGCACATCAGCAAGGGCAGGGGCCCTGCTCCTGCAATCCGGTTTTCAGAGGAAGATTACCCCTTGTCCCTCCATCTTTCCAGCTGTCCTTGTCTCCTGTCTAGCACTTCTTCCCCAAGGGTTCCCATAGCCTCTTCCTTACAATCCAGACAATTTTTCATACAAAACCCAGGGTTTTTGTTCCAAGACTTCAAAATTACTTGGAAACATTGACCAAAATGTGCTGGCTCAGGAAGCTTTGCTGCAGTGAGGTTAAGAAGCAGTTGCCCCTTGGTGTTTATCTCGCTGTACTTCCAAGCAACAGACACATATCTCTCAGTCTCTGCAGTTTCACTGCAAATGGAAATTGGAAAGTGCTGGTGAAGGGATGTTGAAGTTAGTGTCAGGAATATGTTCACTTCTGAGGAAAAGAACCATTTTTTATGGAGTGGGGCAGAAAGCTGGAGGCCAGAACAAAAGTTCTCCTGCCAGGTTTCACAACCTCCATGGAGCCCAGAGGGGCAGTGAGACTGAGCATCCTCCTGCCACATGCTGGGACAGGATCGTAGGGCACCCCTTTTAAATTAAAAAAATGCCATAAGCTTGAGATCTTTTGCAAATTTCTGGGTTCCTTGGAAATCTTTCATCACCTCAGAAGTATTCCCTCCTCCTTCACAAGTACTGCATCTGTGCAAAAAAAACGAACTGGGAAGCTTTACCAGAGGAAGAAGAATTTGGCATCATTTGGGAATGAATAGCACTGATACAACAATGCTGAATGAAGAGTTCCCCTGGTTCTCCCTGTATTTCTTTGAGCATCCAATTAGCTGAAATTCTTTGTTACCGTGTTTTCCTCTTTCTTGTTGGTAGAAACCTGGTGATAGTTTGGTATCAGCTGCAGCTGTCCTGAGATGCTCCCTGACAGGGTGGTCTTCATGTCTTCCTGTTCCAAGGCTCCCTTCCCTGACACAGCTGCAGTGGTTTGAGAGGCAATTTAGCCGAGTCATTGTCTTTTGTATTTTCTTTCATTGAATATCCACCCAAAAAATTAAGATTCTAAGGAAGACAATACCATATAAAACCTCTCCATGGTCATAAAAATTCCCTTTCTCCCCTTCTGTTGCAGTTCCAATTCACTGAAGCTCTATGAGTTATGGTGAGTCCCACCAGAGGAACACAAGGTGCAAACTCCTTGCAGATGAATCAGTTTCTCTTTTTCTTTTTCTCCTTTAACAACACCTTTCTGTGTTCACCAGGGACACCCTGCCCTAGAGCACAGACAGAAGATACTGGCAGTCCAAAACATCATAGGACACTTGCAGCCTCTGGGATAGATCAGAGTGAGCATGCTGAGTTTGACACACCAGTTATGGTGGGTTTCAGTCCATCTCAGGCCTGATAATGCCCATGGGAAGGCACGACTCAATAGCAGCAATGCTGGGATATCCTGGAACGAGGGGCAGGATGTTATTCAAGCTGATTCTCTGGTGTGGTGGAATCTAGGCAGCATGTCCTAAAGCTCAGCGATCGGCAGTTGTGCCCTGCTCCTGCAATTCACCTGCAAAACACCGTGTTTGATCCTCTTCTCCATCTGCCTGCACCGTTCCCCTAACCCTGAGCAATCCAGGTGACACCCAGCTTCCCCCAGTGCTTCAATTAGAGGCAGGCATGAGGCACAGTGGGCTGGTCTCAGCCAGCTAAGGGTCAGGATAGCTCCCTCCAGGGCTCCCTGCTGCAGCCGACAGCCGAGGCATAAAGGCTATAGCTGCTGTTATAGATTCGTTAGTTATTCATTGTAACAGCCTTGATCCTAATGAATTCATTTGGTATTCATTGGCTGTCACGCACAGTTTTGTAAGTCTTCAGCTCTAATTTAGGACAATTAAAATGAAGTGTTAGCAAGCAATGTTTCCCCTGCATTGCACAATCTATAATATTTTCTTTTCAGGGGAGGGATGCAGACTAACCCGGCTCACACTGCTGATGTTATCAGGGAGTGAGATCTTACAGCTTGATCCTGCAATGCTTAATGAATTAATACAGCAGATATAATTTTCATGGGTCAGTGTGTTGTGCTGGCCTGCAGATCTGTCTAGATTAGGCCTAGGGAAAGACTAATTGAAAAATACATGTCTTGGTTTGCTTAAAAACAATAAGCAGATATCTACCAGGGAGAAACCTACAAATAAGATGCATAAAAGCAAGGCAGCGATTTGTCATATGCTTCATAGTTCATGTTGTAAATTAGACAATCTTTCATAATCACAGGGCTGGGGGAGGGGGAGAACTGAATCAATTTGCCTGTAAAATTCTAAGTCCTTCTGAAAACACAATTGAAATATAATTCCTCTGTGTTTCCCAGTTAATTATCATTTACAATATTTCTGGCATCAAAGCTTTACTAGCATGGAGGGATCATTTCTTCATCACAATACCACTTTCAGGATTCATTTATCTTGTCTTTTAGACTAATTATCCCCAAATTCACCAATAGACTGTCACACTTACATGCTCCAATAAATGTAGTTTTAAATCAGCAGCTTACTTTGCTGCAGTGGTACAAGCTTTCCTGAATTGTGTCTAACTAGAGCCATTCATCTGTGATCACAACACTAAAGGGAGAACAACAACATTAAGGTTTGTATGAATGATCATGCTTATTTATATGCAAATACGTCTGACAAATCAATAATGTATGATTTAGCTGTTCACTGTGCATTAGTAGAAGTGCCTCCAGTCCCAGGTGGCGGGCTCAAAAAGATCCTCAGCTCTTTCCCCTCCCCGTTTCAGTCCTGATTCAACCGTTGTCTCTGGTCAAGTGGCTGCAAAATCAGCTGCTGCCTCCTCCATGTGTGCTGGTGGGACTGGAGCCACTCACTGCTGTGGAGGGTATGCGGATGGGAGAGGCTGATCCTGGCCTGCAGTGATGGGAAAGGGGGAGAGTCACTGTGGGAAAGGCTGAGGAGACCTGGGATAAGATGGAGTGGGAATGTGGCATCTGGCTTTCCACAGGCTGGGTTTATCATACGCTTGTTCCTCCAGATTTCAAACTGATATGAAGCATAATAACACTCTAAGTGGAGTTATCCCTGTCCATCAGCCTCTCAGCACTCCTCCCTTCTGCTCCCTTTTCCTATCCAGAAAGCAGCTGCCTGTATGATCTGACTCTGTTCACTGCACAGGGTCTGTCACTCTCCTCCTGCACTGTCTGTATGATCCAGCCTTTCTGTACAGCCTTACCTGGGTCTGCGCCACAGCAAGGGCTCATCACTCGCCCCAACCTCATCCCCTCTGCTGCCCATGGCTTTGCACAAAATCACAGAATATGCTGAGTTGGAAGGGACCCACGAGGATCATTGAGTTCAACTCTTACCCTGAACAGGACCATCCTCAAGAATCACACCACGTGCTACCAACTTCTGCTCTGCCACCCCATCTGTCTGCTGTCCAGCACCAAGCCCTGGGGTTTTCTACACCATCATTCCTCCAAGAGAGGTGCTTTTCATCCCTTCACAAGGTCTTGAAAATATCAAGTCTTTTCCTCTTAGAAGGAAAAGTAGCAGGAACACCAACAGGTATGGAGCACCACGTTGTCCTACACTGATCATGCACTGCCTGAGCAGTGATCATGGTGCATCTGCATCTACCTTGAGGATCAGTTGTCAAGGTCTAAGAGATAATCAAAATAAGTATTAAATATCTCTATCTTCTACCTGAGTAAATGTGGATGCTGAGCTAAGTGTTAATGTGGTATAAATTCCTGCATTTCTTCTGAAATGTGTCTATGGCCATGGTGAGTTGGACTTTCAGCTAACCAGTTTATGAGTCAAAAAAATCCAACCCTGCTCTCAGCTATTGTTGTTCTTCTTGCTGTACCCCTCAAGCTGAGAAGTAATCACGTCCTCCTGACCGAGGCAGATTGAAATACCTCTAACATGGTTATTCTGTTGGCCAGAAACAGCCAGGTGTTGTGGAGAAATAAAAGTAGCTCTTTTTCTCCTTCCAGACCCACCAAACCACCTCCAGGAAAGGATGAGAGTGGGTGGAGAAGGCTGTGTGGTTTCCCATGCAAAAGGCAAGAGCAATACCACCTGTGTCTGGCACCTGTCTGGGATGGGGGACTGACTTATATCCAGCTTACATGACTCCTTTTTATATCCTGGCATCACCTGGTGTCCATTTCAGTTTTCCCTCTGCTCTGGGTAAGGTTACTCACACCTGATGCAGGGAAGTACAGACAGTCTGTCCTGGAGCTTTCATTGGCCATGACAGGTGAAGACAAGAGCAACTTGAACAAATGCTGTGCCGTACACTCTGTCCCAAGGATAAATTGCTCAGTTGTTGCCAGCTTTGGAAGAACTACTCAGAAAGCTGTGAAAGCAAGCAAGAAATCCCAGCGTACACAACGCTGGGAGGATGAGGGGAGGAGTAAGTTTAATGGCCTGCATGAATTGTCAAGCAAACCCTCTGCAGACTTCAGCATCTTCTGTGGCACATTCTCATTCTGACACAGAAGCGACATTTATAGGTCGTAACTCTTAGGAGCAGTTGGTCTCTCTGGCACTATTACACTTAAATGTGAAGGGCTTCATCTGCTGACTATCACAGTGGAAAAGGCAAGTTGTGCAGTTAAAGTAACAGTTCAGGAAGATCCCCCAGGGATGGAGTGAGCAAAAGAGAATAATCAGGCATTTCCACAACTTGCCCCTGTAGTGTATTAGTTTCTGGCGACTAAGCTGCTTTTAGCTTTCCCAGTTTATTTTTAATCGTGTCTATACAATACGCTGCTCGTATTCCCATTGCATTTATAATTATAATTGGCTATCTAACTAAATAGCCTACGGATCTGTGTGCTGGGAAACATGCTGTGCAGATGTGTTGGTCTGTGTGCACGCACACACAAACCTGCACATCCGCACAGCCCTGCTCTCACTCAAACCGCCTTAAAGAAACCAGTCAGAGATTGAATTAACTTAGAAATAGAGCATCTGCACAACCAATAATTTAATTACTGGGGAAAGCAGGAAACTGTGTTTCTCAATGAAACTCAGATTATGAATCCGGTCATTTGCATCGGAATTTTAATAGGTTTGTACAAAAAAGGACTGGTACACATCAGTTTCTCTTTGAATGAGGCGTAATGTGAGGGAGATGCTGCATACTCTCAACAGAAGCTGGACAGAGTAGGAGATTGTGGTGGGCAGACATATCCCCACTAGTCCTGCAGAAAAGCACGTGAAGATTTGGTGCCTATGCTTTGCTGGGCCATTCTTCCTGTGGGGGGTGCAGATTGTTGCTTTAAATAATTCAATATTTATGCCATGTTTGGTGACTGGAAGTCTACTATGTGAGGATAATAATGATGCCAACACTTCTGGGCTTGGACCAGTCTCCTGGGCAGAGCCTTGCTGGGATGGGATCTGAAGGGATTTCATGAATGAGAATTTTATGTGGAGGTCAACTCTGAATGCTTAGATAACCCACTTCAGAAAGAGGATCCATATGCTGAGATCCCATATACACTTCATTGTGTAAGCCCCATTATTTTTAGGGAAGAAATAGTTCTTGCTTTTGCTTACTATTTTCACCTTCCATCGACCTGGACTATGGACATGGAAAGTATGTTGCAGCAGTTCTGCATTTTGGATGATGAATCTTCTATGAGGCCTGGGCCCCCTTGCAGCCCTACCAGGCTGATGGGGCTTTGTGGGTGGCCCTCCTGCAGAAACACTCTGTAGCTCCCTCCAGAGTGATAGCGAGGAAAACTACATCTCCCAGCAGTCCCAGGAAGGAACAAAATGAGATTTTAAGGGTGTGTTTGATTCTCTTTCCAAACAAATAGCACTGGAAAAAATAAATCTCTGATTAGCAGGTTAGACCTTTTGTTTTTAATAGTGCTAAAGAAGTTCCCACGAATGGGAAGAGGCATTTGTTGGCTCAGTTTTGCAAGAGATTATCTCAGAGATACACATATACACAGAGAAATCAGGCAGATTAACTCTCATCTCAGTCTGCCGAGGCTTTTCCTGCGGGGTGCTTGCTAGTATGAAATATTAAAAGTGCCATGTTTTTTCCTTCACATATTTCTTCATATTCAGTCTGGCCACTCACTTGATATGTAAATAAAGTGTACCACCACTCTATAAAATACAGATACTCTGCATTATTTAAGCTGTGAAGGTGATGCATCATCCGTTATGTGGCTCATTGGGGGAGCCCCGCTGTGTATTTGGCAATAAAGCCTCAGAGCGCCTCATCAGAAACAGCAGTTGGTCCAGGGGAAGTTCATTTATGCATGAAATATTCACAGAGCAACAATGCAAACCTTAAACATCAGTAATTGTTAGATTTCTATTGCCTCTAACTAGTGTCTCTAAATTATTGCAAAAGACCAGCCAATTTGCAAATTACATATATTTGTCATGCTCTTGTACCTTTAGTGAAGAGCCCATAATGGTGATAGCATTTTTAATGTACACAGTCACTGTGCCTCCTTTGGAGAGCTAGCCAAAGACTAGCTCTTTAATGGGAAGAGCTGGCCAGGTTTCCAGAGAAAGTCTCTGCTATTTTAACTGACTTATTGCCTGCAATTTTTTTCCCCAAATGTTTAT
>VYZS01070844.1:0-41544 GCA_013400695.1 Neodrepanis coruscans | reverse complement strand
CCAGCAAAAAAAAAAAAAAATCATGGAAGTCTGGAAACACCACATCCCTGGCCTAGACTCCAGTCAAGAGGGCTACAAAGGGCAGGATCCCCAGGGGACCTGGGTGCTTGGGAAGCACACTGGCAGAAATGCAGAAGGGTCTCCCAGCCTCATCCCTGGATATCTGAGGATTTTCACCAAAAGGCTGTATTTCCCTGATGAAACCTTCTTGATGAGAATCCACAAGACCACCTCACCCAGAAGGTGCCCCCTGCTAAGTGCCTGCTGCCTGCACTGGTGTAGCCTCACACACACTCCAGGTGCTGGAATTACAACCCTTCAGAGAGAGACAGTTGGCATACATCCAACATCCCAAGCCAGATACTCGAAATAGAATCATAAAATCATAGAATGGGTTTGGGTTGGAAGGAATGCCAATGCCACTGCCATGAGAAAGGATACCTTCCACTAGACCAGGATGCTCAATGCCCCATCCAACCTGCTGTTGAACACTTCCAGTAAATGGGCATCTACAATTTCTCTGTGCCAGTGCCTCACCATGGTAAGGCCAGTGCCTACACATGGTAAAGAATTTCTTCTGTATATAATGGACCCTCACTATGTGTTGGTTTTTTTTGTTTTTCTTGTCTCCAGCAGAAATCCTGAAAAAATAGGGGTTTATATCAGACCAGAGTGGGTAAGCCTGGAACCCCCCTTGTGGAAGTCCTCAAAAATCACTTCCAAGAATCACTTTCCCTGGAAAAACACACAGAAACCCTGCCTCTTCCAGCTTCAGGATCTTAGCAAAATCCATTATTTCCCCCACTTCAGATGTCTTGCATGTTAATTGTCGGGGTANTCTAAGCATGGGCAAATCCAACATCCCAAGCCAGATACTCGAAATAGAATCATAAAATCATAGAATGGGTTTGGGTTGGAAGGAATGCCAATGCCACTGCCATGAGAAAGGATACCTTCCACTAGACCAGGATGCTCAATGCCCCATCCAACCTGCTGTTGAACACTTCCAGTAAATGGGCATCTACAATTTCTCTGTGCCAGTGCCTCACCATGGTAAGGCCAGTGCCTACACATGGTAAAGAATTTCTTCTGTATATAATGGACCCTCACTATGTGTTGGTTTTTTTTGTTTTTCTTGTCTCCAGCAGAAATCCTGAAAAAATAGGGGTTTATATCAGACCAGAGTGGGTAAGCCTGGAACCCCCCTTGTGGAAGTCCTCAAAAATCACTTCCAAGAATCACTTTCCCTGGAAAAACACACAGAAACCCTGCCTCTTCCAGCTTCAGGATCTTAGCAAAATCCATTATTTCCCCCACTTCAGATGTCTTGCATGTTAATTGTCGGGGTAGGGAGGCAGAGAAAGAGGCTGCCTCCTAAGCAACAATCATGGTGGGAGCCCCAACAGCTGGGAGCTGCTCTGGCCACCCAGACATCACAACAGCTTGTACCAACCAGAGTTAGAAAACACCATCTTACCAACACCCACAGCCTGCATGAAGTACTAGGAAAAAGTTCCTGAACACCCCTCCTCCCACTGGGGCACACAGAACAATTTAGATGTGCTGTTTCCACCTGTCAAGTGTTTTTTAATTATTATTATTAATAGGCTTGTTATTTTTTAAAAATCGCCATACGTGAGAGCTGAGTTCAGCAAATTACCATAGCCAAGTGTCAGTAGAGAGAGACAGGAGAGCAATATCATGCTCAGTGGAATATTTAACAAGCGCTGATTGCCTGGAAACCTAACTCAGTGAAACCTGCAGGAAAGAAGCAGGCTTGTAAAAAAGCCAGAAAAATAAATAAATAACCCACTGGGAGCAAGAGGGGAGGAGGTAGTGGGCAACTTGAACATGCAAAGCCTGCCTCTGCCAAGTCTCCCCTACAGACTTGGCTGCTGGAAATGCAGTACAGAGCTTAATTCTACAAGGCGGCAGCCACAAAGGGCTGATTCTGCTTTTGCTGATACCAGCCAGAACAACTCAACCAAAATCATTGCACTGGGCTGTGTAGATTCAGACCTGGGCTCTAAGTGTTACTCAGTGCCTTGGAGGAATTCCCCCCAGGGCAGCTTTTATGGAAGAAAATCCAGCATGAAAATTCCCATGGTGCAGGAAGACGTAAAGAACAATCTCTGCTCTGCTGTTCCTTCTGTTCCCAGGTTAAGCAACTTGCTGCCAGCTCTGTGCCTGGACTTGCCACCCCACAGGTCATGGAAGATGTCCCCTGAATACCAACAATGGCCACCTGTGGGATTCAGAAGGCTGACCAGAGCAAGATGGAAAAAGCCAGCATGCTGACCTACAAAAGAACATCTCCAAGGACTGCTCTGGCTCCATAAACCCCCATCCTTCCCTGGGGTTAATGAAAGACAGCACTATGGGTGACACAGCATCCCCTCACCTCATATCATCACAGCCCTCTCCCACCAGATCTCTTGCGGGACTCACCTACCACATGACACTTCTCCAAAACTCAAGTTAACAACTCACCCTGGTGAAGGTGGTCCAAAGGCTGGCTCTACCATGGCTCTAAGAGACCCAATGTCCACTGATTTCAGCATGTTTTGAGCTCACTGATCTAGCAAGCCTGTGTACAGACCCCAGCAAGCCCCAAAGCTGCTGCTAAGCTAAAGGCTATTTCATGCAGGCACAAAGAGATCCAAAGGCTGCAACACCGTGACCACAGCCTGCTTCCAAAAGCAGCCAAGAGCAAGTGCACTGGCTTTCCAGAAAAGCCAAATCCACATCTCCAAAACATTTTCTGCCTGTGCTTTATTAATCACACAATAATATACATGTGATGCTGTAAACACAGGAGACTAAAAGCATCCCTCCTGCAGCACTCCTTGGGGAGGGTGGGAAACAGAGGTGCCAAATCCTGCATGTTTTCAATGTTCGGGGGGTTTTTTTTTTCCAATAGACTATAAAAGCACTTCTAAAACTTCAAAGCTGGCTTTTCTATTACTTTCGACTCCGTTCAGCTTTGATTTTTTCTTTAATACTTTCTTTTCTTTATGTCTGTGCCTGGCTTTTTTTTCCTTTTTTATGGGTAAAATCAGAAGACAGTATTATAGTGCTTTGAAGTCCCTCTGTTATTTATAGATTTCTTTCCCTGAAATCAGACACAGGTAGGTATATACTGCATTGATGGGCATATTTTAACAAAGCAAACAGCTTTTATATTCTGTTGAGACAGAGATCAGAACATTTTCTCCCTTAAATTGCTGAAAGTCCTGTTACTACTGAAATGAAAACTCATGCCTCTAAGTCCAGAAAATGCTTACACTTACTCAACCCATTAACACCATATTCGCTGCTGAATTATCTTGAAAATTTGTGAATGCTGAAATTTTCTTTGTTTCAATGGATTTATCAGACATTAATGGAGATACAGTCATGGAGAATTTCACCTTAAATTTTCATCATTAAGGTCCTTCTTCCGTCCTCCCCAACAATCTGTGGGTATTCCTTTCCGCCTACCCAGAGGTAAGAGTGTATCCAGCAATTTCACCTCCAAATAAATACCAGTACAAAAGTCACCCTGACACAGAAAATGTTTGTATGGAGGAGTTCAGACCTTCTGATCAAAACTCAGTATGCTTTTGGTCATCACCAAAATACTATTTAATTTAGAGAGGTGACTGTGAACATTGATCCTTGAGAACCCATAAACTCATAAATTCTCTCCATGGCAACATATTGGGACTTGTTGGGGGAGAAAAAACACCTTCGGGAGTATAATAAGGTGTGCAAAGGGCCAAGGGTCACAATTATCAAAATCAGACCAAGAATGGAGAGAGAAAATGCCCGCCAAAATGAGCTGCTTCAACAACCCCAAATGGCTAATTACGTAGGAAGAGAGACATCACACCAAGAATAACCATAATGAGCTTTGATTACACTGCGGCTTTTGCATTTTATTCTCTCAAATACCCACCAAGCTCTTTGAAATTCAAGAGTTCTCTTATGTTAACATCAAAAGGTAAAAGCACATGGAGGGCTGTGTACTTAGTTACCTCGAGAGATGATTAGCAAATTAAGAAAAAAATAAGTCCAAGGTTTAAGCAAAAAGCAAAAAAAAAGAAACGAAAAAACAGTCAGCACAAAGTGCTAATTATACAGTTTCTGTGCAACACCTGGCTTGTTTTCACTTCTCTAATCAGGCTCATTTCAGTTATGGCACAGACTCTATATGGTGCCAACTCTGCCTAAGCAAGGAGGTGCATGGCTTTGTCATCTCCTTTTCGCAGATGTGTCTGAATGCAGACAAGACAGTGGCATGAGGGGAAGGTGCAAGGTGCCGGCTGTCCAGGACATCATTTCTCTTACTTAGGAGCACTGGAAAATGAAAGGCATGATATTTTCTCTGCTAATTAATGATCTAAATATTTGATGGGATATTCATAGCACTCACATCAGCACTTTTGCAAAGGATGTGTTTTGGTTTGTCACTGAGAAGTAAATAATTAAAGTTTCCTTATTCCTGCTCTGAGCTCCCCAGCTGCAAGTCTGAAGAATAAATAAATAAAAACCACTCAGCAGAATAAGCGGGGCTGTCTCACTCCCTGCCCAGCAGGTCACCTGCACAACAGGATTCAAGTTCCCTTCCCAAATGCAGGCTAGCATACGGTGGAAAGACAGGAAGTAAGAAATTGCGCTTTAAAAAAAAAAATATTTTAAATGCCTTTGTATTGCTTATTGTCTCCCTTGCTATTGCCTTTTCACCTTGGTTTTAGTCACATGGTCCCAGCCCTGTACTGTTGGAGACTCTCACCATATTTAAGGCACCGAACCTTGGAGCTTGAAATATGTGAAATCAAACCACAGAGGGATAAGAAACTTGTTCAAGGTCATTCAAAAAGTGAGTGATTCAAACAACCCAATGGTACTTTCTCCACTGTCTGCACAGTTAAAAAAAATATTAAAAAAATCTCGAGAGCTATTTTGCCATTCATCGCCTCCTTCTTTCTGGCCTCTTCTCCCCTTTTCTATTTCCCTTTCTCACGACACCCATCCCTTACTATCTGGGCAGTTGTATGCATTCACAAGCATAGTTGCACCACATGCATTTATAAACACTGACTACACCATTTGCAGAGATTTGGGTATTTATTTGTTGGCTTTCTTTTTTCCTTTACTTCCAGCTGGCAAATGGTCAGAGAAAAGATCATGAAACTTTTAAATGAATTTATTATTCAACACAGTCCACCAGGTTTTCCCAATAGCTCTGACAACGCAAAATGTCCATAAACAAACGGTCCCAAACACTCACAACATGACTTGCGTAAGGGGTGCTGTGGAGACCACGCGTTGGTGCCTCTGCTTCGCAGGTCAGAGCATTTGTATCCCTACCAAGAGCCACATGAAACACAGTAAGCCTGCAACACAGTTCAGCCTCAGCACTCAGTGACCATTAAAGCTCTCAAGTACTCAGGAAAATTGCAGGAATAGCAAAATCCCTCCTGCTCAACATGTATGTGGTCTGCTCTGCAAGGGGCAATTTCCCCCCTCCGCTAGACGGTGCCTTTACCAGCATTTCCTTCTGCCACTCCTCTGTGTTTACTTGTAGGAAGTGCCCCCTTTGCAGGGACAATGGCTTTGGTGCCCATGGCACCATGGCTTTGGTGAAGCCAAGCAATGTCAGTTTGCCCTGTTTCTTGCTCCCACCATGGCAATTAACTGAGAACATTGGTTTTGCAACACTGCTGGAAAATCCAATACACTGTAACTTGGGAAACCAGGTTTCCAATTCAAAATCTTCCACCATCTACAGCCAGATCACCATTCTGCTTCTCAGTCTGTCCATCTGTCACCTAGGTTATCCCAAGAGTGCATTGCGAAGATATACTAGGGAGAATAGAGCAGAAGAGGTGCCCAGTTTACTCACCACTACACTCAAAGCACTTGCCCACAGACTGCCCCAAAAGGCACAAAGCAGCATCAGGAGGACAGAATTTGTTTTGAATGGCCATGGAAAATGATCCATGTTGTTACAGCCACTGTGGGATGGAGCTATCTGGAAGATCTAACTAAACCAAGTATTTGCCGAGCAAGAGAGGAGAAAAACCCAAGCAGTCAGAAGGCATAGTAAATGAACCTACAGAAGCTGAAGAGGCAGATGAGCTCTCAGCTGGGTCCAAAAAGAGGGAAGGAGGTGGAATAGATGCACAATCACAGCCAGAGAGGAGCAGAACAGGAGACATGCCAGCACAACTTGCCACCACGGGTTGGTTGAATCAAAGCAAGCCTCTGTGTACTGCATCCAGGAGAAAAACAGTGAACAAACACTGATGCCAAGAGGCCACCTCCAAAACATGGGGACCAGAAAAAGGAGGATGCCAGGTCAGGCAGAGATGGGTACCCAAGGCTGTCATCTCAGTTCCTCACTACCCAGGTTTGCCTCTGTGGTGCAGCTCAATGGGGTGTTCTCCAGGGCTCTGGCACTGTCTAGAGATCAGCCTAAGAGGGCTCAGAAGGGGCCTCAGAACTGGGTAAAAACTTCCCAGACAAACATGAGCATTGGAATTGCCAGGGTATATAAGCGAGGAGGAGCATTGCACAGGGGTAAAGCTGTGGTGGAAATCACATGCAATCGGGCAAGGAAGGCAGTAAAGCCAACTAATCAAGTCAAAGCAAAGCAAAGCAGAGGAACAAGGAAGGAAGTCTTTTTATAGCTAGAAATTAGAAACTTCAGGAGACAGTAATATAGAGGAAAAAAGAAAATTTTAATCTATCTGTATTTCTAACTTTGTCATCACTGCAAGGAACAGTTCTCTAATGAAGCCAGATATGGGGGATTCCGGCATAAGAGCTGTATCACGGGTCTAACATTTCTCATGTGACATCACTCATGATCATACCTGGCAGGACAGTCAAGTGCTGAGTTATGGGGAAAAAGAGATTAAGTCCACCTCTGCACTTTATATGTTATAAGCATCCTATCTCTCAGGGGCCAGAGAAGTGTACCTGCCATCTCAGTTACAATCAGTTCTGGAAAATGGCAAACCTGTGCAAGGTACTGCAAGACAAAAGAGAAGGTCCAGGATCAAGAAGTGGTACACAGCACCAAGCATCAGTGTCACCCAAAATCCACACACCCTAGTGAAAGAAAGCAGTGACAGATTATTAAGTGTGAAGGAAGGAAATGGGATTGGGTATGAAACCATAAAGCAGAGCAGGAATTCAATTTCAGGACTGTCAAACTCACTTGTGGCCCAGGGTGTGCTCACCTGAAGAAGGATGCTGTTTTCAGAGAAAAGCTCAGCAAGGATGTGACAGTGAATAGCGCCCAGCTGAAGCCTCACTGTAACCAGCAATCCCAGTCTAACCAGTACCAACAATGCCAAGGGGTTCCTGGGAATGCCACAGTTTAAAAGACAAGATTTGCAGCAGAGCACAAACCTTCACAATGTGGGCATGAGCTGCACCCACAACACACTACTGGCATGGAGCAGAGAACACCCAAGCTTGCTACAGAGGAACTCAACAGCCTAGACCTGGAGACAGATCCCTCAAAGGTGTGGTGGACGCATCAATTCTTCCCATAAGAAAACTTGCAGATTAAAGGCACATACTGGGATTAAACACTGATTTCAAAAACCTGCAGTGAAAATTAAGCCTTTAGTCTATCCACTACAGCAAAACACAGCCAAGAACAAACCAACAAATGAAGGAATGGCCACATGCCCAGAGCGCTCCATCGTGTACCCGCAGGAGTACAGAAACCGTCTTTGAAAATCTAGTCTGCATGTGTGTCATTACGGCTTCTCAATTAGCAAGCCTTTCTGGCACTAGATGGGTCACTGGAGAAGCTCTAACAGCAGTACCAGAGCAGATATCTGTAGAACGATAGCTGTCCCTGGAGGACTGGGACAAAATACAGCTGAGCCCTGATATCCAGCTGGATATAAAAGCTTTTATCCCATACTCTGTCTAATCTGCTGATGCTCCCTCAGGAGCTTCCTGTGCTAGATCCTAGGGAGCACAGCTTCTTACAGTGGGATCTGAGGGAAGTAAAACCTACTTCTCAAAGACCAACTTCATGCTAATTTCTCCAAGTCATCATTTGAGACCACAGCTGGTAGGTCTGCTCCCACTGTTGTGGTGAGTGCAAACAGATTGTGCTTTTATTTATGAAAACCTCTATCCCACTCACCATGTTTAAGAGATCATTGGGAGTTCTTACCTCCGGATTGTCCTTAGCAGGGTCGACCTGGCCTCATTGTGGAAGGTGATGATGACACTGGTTGTTGGGAGGTCCTGCCCATAGTGCAAAGTGGTACACCTGGGGAGGGAGAAAGAAGAAAAGGCCATTCAGATGCTGGAATTCAAAGTGAGTTAGGGTTAGGCTCACTTAATTTAGGGTTAAGCTCACTTAATTTAAACAGGAAGCAGAGTCCATCAGTAAATGGTCCTCCAGCCACTATTACAAATAAATCAGAGTTTTTCTGCGTTAATCCTTTCCGAAGGAATCCAGAAAAACTGCCAAGTAAGTCATCAAGTATTAAACCAGCAAAGAACTTAAGTGTCATTAATAGGCAGGGATGAGAACAGAGGTGCCCAGTAGGCAGCTCTTTCCTCTAACTAGTGCTTCCCACTAGCACTCTCACCCCCACATGACTGGTGGCACAGCAGAGGTAAGAGTATCCTTGCAGCTCCAGCTCCAAGCCACCTTGCTTTCAACTTCTAAGGCAGCAATTTCCACCAGCCAGTTGCAAGGTACGCCAAGTTCTGTTTCTAAATTGATTGTTTCCTTATTCATTCTGCCTTCATGGCATAACCAAACTACAGGGAAGACTGGGATCTAAAACTTTCCAAGCCAGCCTGCAGAAGGTGAAAACCCACAATTGTGACCACAGCCCTTGCTGCCTCCTTCCCAGAGGGAAATGTCACAGACTCCATAATTACTTTGACCTTTAGCTGATTACATTTGTGGCTTTTATAGACCAACACCAATATATTCCTTGTTCAGAAAATCCAGATACACCTTTTACATGTGTGATGCTCTTTCCAAGTCCCTATCGGTCCCTACGATGACACAACGGCAGCAGGAGGGTACCCCATGCCCAGCCTGAGGAGTTCTCCATCATAGCCATTATGTCCCTTCCCATCCACATGCCACTCATCTGCTGTTGTGTCACTGCCTAGGTGCTATCACTACTATCCTCAAATGAAGCAGGAAAAAAGACTGAGCAACCACTCTTTCAACAAACCACTAGTTTGCTACCACAAAGTTCTGGAGCATAGTATCTGCCAGGTGAAGTAAAAACAGATGGAAAAATTAAGTTGGGGATGGAGAAGAGAAAGCACATAAGAGTAGCCAGATATTGCTGGTTTATGCTATTGAACTCGGCATTTTGCATGTCTGAAGTGCCAAAATGCTTGAGAAACTACATTTGGCGAGGTTTTCCATTTTTTAATTTTGAAATTGCATTTCTCATTATTTTCAAAGAGAACTAAACTAAAAGAAAAAAGTGCACAACAAATAAAATAATTCCAAATATAAGAAAGAAAGGGTATCTTGAGTGGGACAAAATATTTGCAGGCTCACGTAAAATCAGTTGCTGCTTTCTGTCATTGTTTCACTTGAAACCTTTTCTAAGTCTTACTTCAACTTGATCAAAAGCAGCTTTCTCATTACTACCCTGTTTTTTCAGCACAGTCACCAACACCAGAAATTCACAATCGAGCCAATTCTAATTCTAGGTCCATCCCCAAAGGATGCCAAAGTTGCACAGCTACTCCATACGCGGGAGAAAGTTCAGTAATGTTGCCCTGTGTGACAACACCCTCATTCATCAGAATTACATCTCAAGAATGCAGAAAACAGAGGGTTTCTGAATTATGAAACAGCACCGGGTCGTGCTTATCTGGGTAACTGCAGCCCCATGCATTATCCAGTGACCAGCTTCAGCTGAGCCTTCCCAAACTGATATGATCAGAAAGAAGCTGCTGCTCAGTATCTGTTTTGCCATGCTCAGGCTCAGTTCTTGCTTGCTGTGCAGAACTCCAGGGACAGACTATGGCAACTGCTGTCCCTGTGCTATTTATACACCGTTCCCAGATGCGTGTCCTTCCACCCACTTCCAGCGGGGTTCTGTGGAGCAAACAAGGGAAGCTATTTCTGGAAAAGAACGAAAGAGAGTGGAAAATAAAAAGTCATCAATACTTCACTTATGTTATTACAACAGTTAAGGAGCTAATAAATAAAGCAGCAGCAGATATGTGCTGTTCCACCCACCAGTGGGAGTGCTGGGGATATTGCACCCTCGCTGAGCTGCCAGCGGCGCAAAGAAGGCTCCTTGTGCGCAGCAACTTGCTTATAAAACTCCAGATGTCTGTGCAACAGATTGGCCTCACCAGACAATGCGCATGTGGGAAAAGACGAAATGTCATATATGAGCACCTCCAGAGATTGGTCACTGGCACTCATCCCAGGCTTCTGTCTAATGAGACTTGTCACACCCAAAAGAAGGGAACAATGACTGCGCTGCTGCTACACAGCACGCAGGGACCCAGCAGCACCCTCAGCCTCCCTTCCTCTCTGTGACCAGCAATGCACCATACCTGGGACTTGTCTCTCCAAAAATTAGCCCAAAAAAGGGTTAGGCTTAGCTACTGAATCTGTCAGGGCTCCTCCTCCAGGGCTCCTATGTAGCCCTGACTCTGCCCTTGCCCAAGACTTTACCCCTGGGCTCCTCTTTCAGGAGCCCTCCCAAAGTTTCCTCCACTTGGTCCCTTTTTTTCCCCTCTTCTTCTCCTAGTGTAACTGCAGCTAAACATCCTGGCTCCCCAGAAGGCAGATTTCAGTTTAAGTTGTTGACTACAAGTGTTTTTTTGGCACTTACTTGGGTAATAAAAACCACAGCTTGGAAAAGCATTAAATCCAGCATGTCCAGACTTATTTTGTGTGACAATTACATCTAGGGTAATTTCAATTTAATACCTCACTGCAAGTGAAAATTGCAGCATGCAGCCCTAAAATTGCCGTAATAATGAAAATAAACCCACTAAGAGCTGCCTGTGCTACCTCAGGCTGTTGCCGGATAAACGTTTTGTGCTGCTTATGGTATTTCACAGGTCACCCAACTGCCAACCAAAAAAATCCCCCAAAACAAACAAAACCAAAAACAACACCCAAAACATTTCTAGGAAACCAATGGAAGTTTGAGTAGTTTTTTTAGGTTATTCAAAAACGTAAAAAAGAAGTAATAACTGCACTGCCTGTACTTGCAGTGTGTTGAAACTCAATGGCTAAAGTAATTTAAAGTTTGACACTTTGAAATCTTGCAGTAGGATGAAGGAGAAATCCTAGCATAGCAAGTGCTAGCAGGAATGCTGCCAGATTGAATTGCTTGCAATGTGGGCTGTTCCACCAGCTCCCAGCATCTGGGAGCCTGAAAGAAGAAGAAGCCAGGCTGACTTGTTCTAAAAACCCCAAGGAGAGCATCCAGATGAAGAAACAGTTCTTATTTCCTCCTGCAAACCCAGAAGTCAAGCCTTCATTTTATGGCAAATTTCACTTTTCTGTTTTAAGGTTTTTTCCCATTCAAAATTGAAATAATTTCAGAATCAGAAAGTTATGAAAGGGGTATTCTGGCTGCAAACACCTTAAAAATCACTCTTGGAAAATCCCTGCCTGAACTGGTTGCCTGTCATACCTCCTTCAGGTTGCACAGAGTAGGACATCTCATCTCCATGTTCCAAATATGCCATTAACAGCTCAGGAATAAATTATGGAGCACCTGTTCGTGGGGACAGGGAGCAGAGAGCAGGGAGTAGACTTCTGCACTCATCACAGGCATTGCAAAACCCTTCCATAAGGTCCCAAACTTTGGACATCCCTGTATTCCTCACAGGCCTCTGAAGTTCCCTACTCAAGACTTTTTCTTGAGTCTCCTCAACCCTTGTGCTCCTAGTGAATGGTGTGGTATGAGATATATGGCCTTTGCACAGAGCTGACTCTGGATACCCAGAGATCTTCTTGAAGAGGCAAAACATGCTCATTCCCAGGGAATTTCAACCCATTAAACATTTAAAATGGCAAACTTAACTCAGAGTGCCCCCCACCAAACCAAAGCCCACCTTGCAAACACATCTATGCAGCACACTGGTACAACTAACGATATGAACCAAGATGAACCCTGTTCTGCAGCCCTTCCTGGCCACCCCAAGCTCATCCAGAGTGTGTTTTCTCCTTGACACCTGACATCACATACCCACAGGGCTGTGCCATCTCTGAAAACCTATCTCTTGCACTCAACCTCTCCTGTGCCTTGTTAACTTCCTTCAAGAAATGATTATCCTCATCCCACTCCCTGAGATCCCCCTGCCAGGTTTCTGCTCATTCCTCTGTTCTACTTCAACAGCCATCACCTGCCAACAACTCTGCTTTGAATTTTTAACATTTTTTGTCAAGTCCAAACTCTCTCTCAACACAGCTCACCACTTCCAAAGCACTCTCTGCATATTTATTTCAAACAGCCAGCTGCATTAGACAGAGCTACATCATCTTTAAGCTTCCTCCTGTCTCCTGTCTTCTCCTTGAAACACATGGGAGAGCAGTCTCACTGACATGCATCTAAACCAAAGGTATTTGGGTTTTTCTCTGCACTGTGCACTCACAGGGCTCTCAGAGTGACCCACAGGAGAGGGACATGCCATTGCAAACACCATGGTTTCACACCATCCCCGATGGACAACCCACTCTAGGTTTCAGATGACATTCCTCAAGTCTGACTAGCTCTCCAAACTTGATGGCTCTCTTGAGTGAAGGTACATGCAAGAGTCATGTCACAGAAGTGCAGCTACCATGAGCTGCATGTTACAGACTTGGATGCTCTACCAGAGGCAGAGAAGAACTTGGTGGAGAAAGGGGAAAAGTCCTTTTAGCTCAAAGAAAGAGTGAAATAAATTACACAAATCACAAAGGAAGAGTTAATACTAATGCCAAATCTCTCTGCTCACTACCACGCTGAAAGGAGAAATCTTGCCATACCGGTGCACACCTTTGAAGGGACTCAGCCAGTCAGAACTGGACCAAGCTCCAACCTGGCCTTGGGCCAAGTCATTCGTGCCTGGGAGAAGCCTCTACAGCTTTGCTCAGGCTACACATCAGCCAGTGCCTTCCAGGGACCTTGGTGTCACCCCACATGCAGCTGGACAGACAGAGCAGCAGGGAAATTCCTTCCCCCAGGACCCCAGAGGAAACTGAAGCAAGTCTTGACAACCACCCAAGCGTGAAAAATCACTCGCTCAGAGGAAAATGAATGCCCTGGGGAGACTCAGGGACTGAGGAAACCACTGTCCACTGTAGGCAAGTAAACAGTCAGTGGTGGGAAGATAAAGATTAGAGCCCCAGATGCCCTGCCCTGGCCAATACCAAACATACCCAGGCTCTGCATATCTGTAGGGATAGCAGGACACGCAGGCACCTTGATCATACCTCTCACTACAAGCCCCCAGGGTAGCACAGCTGCAGCCAATGGGAAATCATGGTCCCTAAACCCTGTCTTTGAGCTGAAACAAAATTCATAGAATCATAAAATTGTAGAATGTCTTCGGTTGGAAAGCACCTTAAAGATCATGTAGTTTCAATCCTCCACCATGGGCAGGGACACCTTGCACTAGATCAGGTTGCTCTAAGCCCCATTCCAACACTTGAACACTTCAAGGGATGGGGCATCCACAACATCTCTGGGCAAGCTGTGCCAGTGCCTCACCACCTCCACAGTAAAGAATCTCCTCCTAATAATTAAATATTTTTTCCCATGAAAGCAACTCTAAAAACAGGGACCCAGACATGGTGTGATGTAGAACTATATAGTAATGGAAGCTACTAAATTCATGGAGCTTACTACTGGACATGACCGTGCACTGCCTCACCTGACCTCTGGGTAACACAATCTCTGGCATTTTTCCCAGTTATTTCTGCATTTCTCAGTTATCCATGCATTAAGCCCAGTGACTTGTGTCTGACTGCAGAGTACCTTTCAAAAAATCATTACCCGCTGACCTCCAGAGATGGAAAATCCAAGGAGCACTCTTCATGTTACAGTCAATGCATCAGTCTCATACAACAGTATAAATGGGATATGACAATTCAGTATTTGCATGACTGGAGCACATAGAGGGGTCAGTGATCTTCTTCACATCATTCACCTCCCATGAACACTCTCGGTTCTTCTTGCCTCTCCCCAAGCCATCCTTCCTTCATGCTGCCTCACAATACATTTTCACTCAGCTTTGACAGACCTCCAAAATCCTACTTTGTCTTCCCAATATATGTCAGCATCTCCTCCTCCTTCTATGGATATACTTTGACCTTCTTCTGTCAGGATGAGGCTGGCAAAAGAGGGCTGACCATGGTCTGCCTTGCTGCACAACTCCAGCACCTTGCCAGGGGACTGCTGCAAGCAGAGAACCAGCTGCTGGCACATCCTACACTTGGGGTTGGGTCTGGGACAAAGACCTACTGAGAAAGCTCTGCAGTTCCCTCTGTAACGCCAAGAGCTTTGATGCTGACCACTCTACCAGGACACACCACAATTTGAGCATGAACATCACTGCTCAGAAAATGTATATGGCCTTCGTAGCACGACAGGAAAAGCAGTGGCTGCAGGATTCGCCAACAATTACAGACCCTCTTGTGTCTATCCTGGTCCTCCAGGTCCACCTCGGGCTGGCCATGACTGTGGGCAAATTGGTGCTACTGAAACACTGAAAAGCCTAGAGGAAAGAGAGGCTGAAAAAACAGCTGGAAGGTAGAATAGCCTAGTGTTATGGGTTAATTTAAAGCCGTTTTTCCCCCCCCGGCCGGGGGGGGTGGGGACAAGCGGGGACGGGGACAGTCGCCGGCATGGACGCCCCCCACCACCCCCCGTGCCGGTGTGGACCCTCTCGGGGGCAGCTGCCCCGGCCCTGTATGGCTTGCCCGCGGGGTGTGTGTGTATGGGGTGGCCCCTCCTTTCCCCCAACCGTTTTGCAGGCGCGGCTCCCTGGCCGGGCGCATTTCCTCCATGGCGGTGCGCCACGACTGGCTCTGGGTCGGCTGGGACGGCCTCCGGCAGGCAGGTGGCCCGGCGCCGTGCGAGGGGGGACAAGCCAGCGCAGGGACTGCCACCCGGCCAGCGGCCANCTGAGACTAACGTCCGCGTGGGGGACGGATCAACGATTTCGCAGCGGCAGCCCGGTGTGGCATTTCTTGGGGGTTGGACTGCTCTTCCGGAATTGCGTTTTCTCGTGATTTCTCATGATTTCCTGGGGGGAGGGACCGCTTCCTCGGGGGTCACGTTTTTTTTTTCTTGTGGTATTTTTTCCCAGGTGGGCGGATTAGTGGTTGTCCGCAGCCATAGCCCAGGTTTAAAGACCACATCTTCCCATCAGCACTGAAATCCCTTCCCGGGGTTGAAGGGAAGGGGAGGCGGTGGGGGGGGGGCTCGCGGTTTCTAACTGTCTCAGTGGTTTTTTTCTTCAGAAAGCCGAGCGGAGGCTCGTGCTGCTGTAGGTCCTCAGGTCAGTCGCGGGCCTTCTCTAATTAGCCTGGCATCTCTTCCGGAGCCCCAAGAGAGAGACCAGCACTATTCCAGAGCGTTCCCATCCCAACACGGGCCCTGGGAAAGCTTAATTTGTCTGTTTTTTGCACTTTATTGTCAGGGTTTTTGTGTGTGTGAAATAAACTGTGTTACTTGTGTGTTTTTCTTTTTGTGTGTGTGTGTGGCTTCTCTCAGACATCTCTTGTCAGGACCGCTATTTTTAGTGGTAAAACCACGACACCTGGAAAGCAGCCGTGACAGAAGGAAAGAATGGAGGAGGAGTCAGATGTCAGCTGGCAGTGTCATGTGATTACAGGGAATGTCAGCTCAAGTCTGGCTTGCCAAGTGAAAAAATACCCTTGAGAAAGGTCAGTAGGATTTCTCTGTGCTGGATTGGCATGTGACTCAGGTTTGCATTCCCAAAAAGGGACTGAAAAATCCCTATGGTGCATGCAATAGGGGCTGCTGGGGTGGTAGAAACAGGGGTAATCCAAAGAGAGGAATTCCTGGATAAGCAGATGACTCGACGGTGTACAAAAGCCTGAACAACAGTGAAGAGGCACATCTGCAACAGATACTCAATGGTTTTTAGCATCAGAGCTAAAAAAGAGTTATTTAGCAGGCTTTAACTAGATGCAATTGGATAAAACTGTATGAAGACCATCAGAAAAAAACTGACAGGGCAGTGAACTTGTTCTGGCTGTAAATTAGGCTCCCAGAAGAACCCGTCCAAGACTCCACCTCTCCCCTCCCCAGCATACCCTACAGCAAAAACACCAAAAAATGTGCAATAGTAAAGAGCCCTCCTGAGGGCAGGAGATGATGCAGCCGCTTCCCTTGAGCCTCTGTTTTCTTCTGAAGTCAATCAACTACCATGAATGTGATGGGTCAGAGCCTGAAGGCTCTGGCCTTGGCCAACCCTTGGCAAGAGATCACCACACACACTGATCAACACGACAGGGACCTGCACATTGGTTCAACTCAAATGCGGGTTGACCAAGAAGGAAATTCTTTCTACACAGCTTCAACTTGAAACAGTGCTATATTTGGCTACTGTACATTTAGTATTTCCTCTAACTCACTGCCTCTTGCAGTCTCTTTCTTTCTTTCTTTTCCCTGCAAGATAGGTATCTAAAAAATTAATCAAACAGCTAAATTTGAAGAAAGCAGGAAATGCAGGAAGGTAAAAATAACCTTCTATGCACATGACATGGTGCTGCCTGTGAACCTCAAAACTGCTGAGATGTTGCATTTATAATTTATTAACAATTTGCTGGACTTTTGTCTTTGGAAAAGGGGAGGGGAAAAAAAGGAGTCTATTAAAAACGAAGGGAAGAATAGCAGGGCTGAATTTAAAACCAAGTTAAACCAGATTGTGTGTCTTGATTTTCGGAGTGGCTCATGAATAATTCAGACTTCTTGGGCCCTCCACACAGACTCAGGGTCTGTCTTACTTCTTGACTTCCTCCACCCTTCCTCAGAACTGAGGCAAAAAAAAAATGGAGTCAAAAAAGTGAAAAGAAGAAAATAAAACGGAAAAAAAATAATCTTCTTGTTTTCAGTGGAATTTTAACCTGTGGCCAAATTTCTGATGCCAGTTTTACTGGAATACCAGAATGATGGCAAAGGTTTCCACCTGGTGAAGTAAATGCAAAATCAGGCGCCTTGCACCTTCCTGGAAAGCCACCAATCCATTATTAATGTTCTTCAGAAGACAGGACAACTGGAAATTGCATTTCAGAGGGTTTGAACCATGGATGTAAAGATTCCGTAGGGAGGATGCTTTCTGACCAGAGCTTCCTGGCACCACGTGGAAAATCAAAGCAGAGAAAGTCCCCATCCTCACAAAAGCTGGGGAAGCACAAACCCAGTTCCATGCTGTGGTAGCTCAAAAACTCTTTAAACATGGAGGGAGCTGCAGTGCTTATAGCAAAAATCCACCCAAATAGCCTCAAACAGTGCCTCTGATAGCCCTTTTGCTGCAGTTGATGAAGAAGGACTTTAGGGGGCTGGGTAACTGAAAAAAATAAATGAGAGTTTGATGGAGGAAACTGTCTCATGGCCTTAATTATCAACAGGAGTGAGCCTCTGAGAGTTAGTTCCACTATTTACTAATACCTGACTTTGATTTCAACCTACACAAACATATTGGGTCAATAGAAATACTGAGACAAGCATGAAAGTTAAACAAACAACTTCATTCTGTCAGAATTACTTGGAGCAAGTTATCAAAGTAATCGATGGCACGTAATAACTATAAGACAAGTGGTCAATACGTTACAGCAGTCAAAGGCAGGGGATAGTTTTAGCAGAGAGTGATCAATGGCACCCTGGGAATGCTGAAGTACATGGTGATGAAGTGATGCCCATCATGAAATCATCAGTGGGCTCTGCAGTGGTTCAGGTGGGTGCAATATCATTCCCTGCAAAGATTTTCTTCCCTATAAAACCCCAGGATCCTGCACATGAAGTTTAAAAAGGAGATCCCATGCCTCCATGGATTGACCAGTGTTGGCAGCAAGGGCTGCAGTCAATCCTGGTCTATCAGAGACCCCCATCCCTCTCTCTGTTGGGAAGAAGCCCTCTTCCTGGTGCAGTGACTGCCACAGCAGTACCACTACCTCCCACCAGTAGTTCCTGCATCCGCCAACACACACTGCAGCATCACTTCCACTTCAGCACATCATTTGTTCCTGAGGAGCCCAATGTGTACTTTTCATCTGATACTCAAAATCACTTGCTTTTAAATACAGCTTGTCATTGTTAGATGACTAAAGTGTCAAAAACTTTTGAGATCTAAATGAAAATTTTCCCTTTACAGGATGAGAAAAACAGATCCCTTCAGCTTTAAGTTTTCCTGTCTTTTTACTTTTAAATTCACCAACAGCTTTACTTTTGGTTTATCCTGAAATTGCTATCTCTTGGCTTTTCTTTTTCTTTAGTAATGAAAGAACTGAAACACAGTTTTTCATGCAGCTCTACTGAGCCCTGCCTACCCACACAGCCTCAAATTCAGGCTCCAGAGATGTGGCACTGACAACACAGACATAATCCTGGTGTGGGGAACAAGGTAGATCCCATCACCTGCTTTGTCTCCGTTTCCAGCTTTACACTCCTGAACAAAAGCAGCAGAGCCTATATCCAGACATTGCTCACCTTGGAATAGAGCAGTTTGTCCTCAGAGCACAGTGACTGGCAGGTCACTGCCTTTTATTAAATTCCCAGCTCTCCCTCTTCCATGTCCCCCATTGTGACAGGGACACGCAAAAAGATTATCGCTCCACAGACAGATATTTGGGGAACGAGCTTTTATCTCCGGGTGAATGTGTCACAAAAGTGGAGCTAATTAACTGAGGCTCTGTTTTTGAAAAAGGTTAATATTTCATCACGTGTCTTCTGTCTTGAGGAATACTTAGCCCTGGCAGTACTAGCTCTGCCATTTCCCAAGGGACTGAGTAAGAGACTGGAAGCTGGAGAGAGACACGTGGTACTGATGGATAGACAGCAGCTCAACTGTTAACAGCACATCTAACCAGTGGTTACTTCTCAATACAAACCAACCCACAGAATATTAACAGAGGCAAAATCCTGCTCCAAACATTGTACATATTCTGCTTGTTCATTCCATGCCTCTGGGTGCAGGGGATTCTTTAAACCAAGGCACTGTGACTCAGCCAAGAGTTTCACAGTGCTGACACTGGAGCACCAGTCCAAGTCCCTTCTATCCAGACATCATTGCCAGCATCAGCCCTGAGGCAGTCTCTTCCCTTGTTGCCCCAGCATCCCAGTCCCCAAAAAGGGAAATCCCAAGGTGTCTCCTAACTCTTCCATCCCCAAAACAAACCTGTTTCATGGGGGGAACAAACCGCTGAAGCAAATTTCCACAGAGACTGTGCAGAACAGAGTTCCCCCAGGGCTTACAAAGAAGTTCTCATCGAAGGTACACTGCACAACATCTCTCCATGAGGCTGCTAAGAACAGGGTCAGGATGCAAGCAGGGCAAATGGAGAAAGTGAAAAAGGTCGAGAGCAGGGGTCATTTCAGATCATCACAGAATTATTTTATGCATGCATTTTTCTTGGCAAAATGCAGTGGATGGGTGGGTGGGGAGTTTCCAAAATGAAATCAAAACTGCCTCATAGGGAAACAAAGCCAAAACAACTTAGACAAAAGAAATCTGTTGCTTGGAGAGAGGGGAGAAACTTTTCTCAGCTTTTTTCTTTCTCCAACAGCAACTTTTGTCAAGGGAAATGTAAGTCCACAAAATAAAGGTGTCCTCCAGGGAAAGGATAGCTGGGATGGAAGCATCTTCCCTACTGCCAGCAGCCAGGCCCTGAGACACTGAGTCTCTACAGTCTCCCTCAGCACCCATGCTGCCGATCCTCTTTGCCCTGCAGACACCCTCTAGCCAAGAACACAGCTCAGGAATAATTTTTGCTTGCTGTGCAGAGAGGTGCCATAACTCACATGCCTAGCCAGCCCTTTCAGATGTAACTAGCTTTACCCTCCAGAAAAAAAAACAAGAGCAACACTGCCACTTAACTGACATATCCTCCTGCATCCAAAACACCTGCCTATATACTTCCATCAGCTTTTCATATGGTCTAGCGCACTCCTCAGCTCCTTCTTGAGAGTTGCCCTCATCCTCCTCATACAAGAAAAGGAAAAGGAGAGAGGAGGAACAGCACTGCAAATTCATCACTGCAGAATAAGTACCATCACACTTCTCACCTCCCTACAGCATCTACAATCAAGACACAACCAATCCTGCTCCTGGAGAAACACCAGCCTACCCCTACTCCAGCATCCTTTCCCAGAACCATTTTTAATGAATGTCCCTCAGCCTGCCTTTTCTCTAGGCAGCCTCTCCAGAAGCAAACCTGCAGCATTTCATGGCACTTCAGTTCTTGCCCCCCTTGGTGACCACAAACATCCACATTTAGAGCCCATGACTCCAGGGCATGATTTGCAACCTGGGATCAGTTGAGCTATGGTCCAAAAATCTGAGTGGAGTCACTGCACTGCCAAGATGAAGAAGACATATTACCTCTGAAGCCAAAAAGTTGGCAAGAGGTCCTTTTTCTGTGATGCAGTTAGACTGGCAGTGATAATGACAGTGACCTCTGTGCCAAGGAGGTGCTGTTGAGTGATGTGACCCACCACCTCTACCTCCAAGGAGTAATTAGGCAGGGCTTGGAGGGCAGAGCAGCACCACAGGCTGCCTCAGCCACCAAAGCAAAGTCCAGGATTGGGTTGGGATCTCAGTGCTTGGAAGCCTCTCTCCTCCCCAGGAATGTCTGTGCAATTCACACAGGGTGGTCTGGATGCCCATGATGCCCAGGAAAAGCATGGGCAGAGACAACATGGGCAATGGCAGAAACCTGGTCACATCTGGGAGGGAAGAATGGGCTCTTCAGTACAAGTGAATGTTGGGATGATTGTCTAGCCAGGAGTGTTGGCCAAGGACAAGTCTCCGCTCAGACATGGGCAGCCATCTCAGGGGAGATGTAACTTCTCTCAGTGCTCAAACCCACTATAACCCCATTTTATGCAGACCCTTTTCATCAACTCTTTTTTCCCCCACCATATTCAAAAAAACCAAAACAAAACAAAAGAAGAAGACATTCCAAAGAAGACATTATACAAAAACGTATTTGAAAAAAGATCACTGCATTCATCAATTTTTGTCCCCTGAAGCCACCAATCCCTGCCTGAGAAGCCATTAGGTCTAGCTGGCCTGCTCCTCAAAAGCCCTCCACCTCCTGGCAAGGTGGCCACCAGACAACAAACATGAGGCAGCAAATGTCACAGACTGTCACATGCTGGAG
The DNA here is from genome assembly GCA_013400695.1 of Neodrepanis coruscans. Taxonomy (NCBI): domain Eukaryota; kingdom Metazoa; phylum Chordata; class Aves; order Passeriformes; family Philepittidae; genus Neodrepanis; species Neodrepanis coruscans. The sequence continues at coordinate 20,183 of VYZS01070844.1, read as the reverse complement.
TGGCCACAGACAGTCCCAGTACGGGGACTTGGCACTCACCAGCATTCTCCCAGGACTGTGTATGTCCAGCTCAGCTCACAGTTGGTGAATCCCCAGAAAGACCTATCATACTTCTTGCATGAGCTCTCCAGGAGTAGTAGGTGCAACTATCAGAAAGAGCCACCTTAATGCAGGTGTTCCCACATCTATGCCAGAAACCAACTCCAGCAGAAGCAGAAGAATATGAAACACTGGGGTTTTGCAGACTAAAATAGTTCAGTGAATACTCTTCTCCACTTTCAGGCAACATAATGCAGTAGAGACTTAATGGGATTTTGCCTTTGACCAAGTTTTCTCAACCTTTTTTCAACCCCACCACTGGCAAAGTCTTGCAATGTTAAGCCAGAGAAGATACAAGAGTGCAGTAATTAAGTGCATCACTCTTAAGTGATGAACCCCAAAAGAGGAGACTACAAAATTCCCCTCACTGCTATCCCACAACTAATAGCTGGAGGCCACCAAACATATCAACATCACCCAAGCAGCAGCACAGTCTCCTGGATGAAGATCTCCAGTCACCTCAGCAGTCCTCCATTAGGGTGGCCACACAGCGGTGCACAGATTTGATACACAGATTTTCTACTGACATAATGATCAATCCTGGCAAAGCTGTCAGGACAGGAGGCTTTATCAGGCATAGTTTGATGTGCACCCACCCCTCCTCTCACAAAAATGCACTTGCTGTGAGTGACTGGACAAAATGGAGGTAACAAGCACACTGCAAGGATAGCAATTCAGGCAACTTCAAAGCTCATTACCCAAACACAGGCAACTGGGGGAAAAGAACTATAAATTTCATGTGCTGCAGCCAAGGTTTTTAAATTACAACAGCTTTTACAAAATGCTGGGGCAAGTCTGAGAGGCAGGAGTCCCAGTGGGCTCATTGGTTTCTGCGTTGAGACAAACCTGGGCTGATTACATAGCTGACCCAGCTTCGAGCAGGAGGCTGGATCAGAGACCACCTGTGGTCTCTTCCAGCCTGAATTATTCTGTGATTTTATGAAGTGCCTGTTTCTGATTAATAGCTGTCTTGCCTTACTTGCTTAGCTGCCAAGAATTGCAAATCTCAGTACTACTTGTTCTCTGCGCTACCTGAAAAAATCTCTTTATGTTTTGATCACAGATCTGTTCCTTAAACTTCCTTGCAGTTTCAAGTTCAAATTCATGCAGAAAACCAAGAGCAAAATGCCACTGCATGGTGAAGACTCCAGAGGGACTGAATCTATAACATGCAGAACTGAACTCTTTTGAATGAGCAACTCAGATTTTGGCCCATCTTTACTCATACATGGGCCAGGTTTAGCCAAAAAAGACGCATAAAATTGATGTCAGCCCAGGAGCTATGGGCAACAAACTGGCCATCATAACCATGGGATGCTGGTACAGCTGCCTGACAGAGGCTAAGAGGCCAAAAAAAACTAATGCATGGTAATACAGGGAATGCAGTTCACACCCTTACTCAAACTATGCCTCACCCTTAAGTCTTTGGCCAGATAGGACCTTCCCAGTTTGCATCCTCTAAATTGCATTCTGGGCTTCGTATTTCAGTTCATTCAAAAGCCTCAGCTCTCCAGCAACACACAGATCCAAACTGTGAGGGATGGTACATGTAAACTCTAGCATAAAGCAATAGATAGTAGGGTTTGAAGGGGGAGCTCCACAGTGGGTCTTCTGTTAGCAGACCACAAATTTTCCCAGCTAGGGTAAATGACTGTGCCAGTAACTAACCTGTTTAGGAAAGATCTGAATTCCTGGAAGGCCTAAGAGCCTGAAAACAGGGTAACTATGATAAGAAGAGGTAATAACAATAATTCCCTAAAAGATAAAATAAATCCCAGCATCACATGACAATCTCCTCTTACACAGACAGTACAGCTGGATCTCAAATAGCTGGTCAGCAGTATGTGTGGAGAGGCAGCTGGCTGCCCAAAGCGCTCTCTCTGACAGACTTTCAGCTGCCCAACTGCATTAATAGAAGCTACAGAACACGCTAAAATACATCCCTTCACATCACCAATCTATCTAGCTACTTCTACCTTTGCCAAAGGGTTACCAGGTTGCAAAAAAGAGGCATGAGCAATTTTCTCTCTGCTCAGCCCATGAGAGTTTCAAACTTATGCCACAAAAGTCATCTGACCAACAGCAGAAACAAATCCTTGGCCTATACAGTCAGTTCTAGTTTATCCCCAAGACATAAGCCAGCCCCTGTTCTAATTAATGGACCGTATCTTTATCCCAAGAGACCACAGCCTAAGGAGGTGATGGAAAAACACAGTGTTGAGTGCTAACCTCTTGGGGTCTGGTGTCCAGGAGATTAAAGCAATCATGCTGTTTCCTAATGAAGGTATTTTTGTCTCAAATGCAATTTCCACCATAGGTTTGTCTAACTGCTCACTTGCAGGGTCATGCTGTGCTCTTGCTGTCACTAGAAATAAGGAGACCAAGACTAAAGACGGGGGATCCCAGATCTTCTCTTACCCAGCTATTTCAGCCTCAAAGTGCTTTGCAGGCAAGAGATCCAGGGACAGCCTTCACACACACACGACTTTGTCTAAATGTGATAAACCCTACTTTGTAACAAAAGGACAAATACCCCGACTCTGACCAGAGAACAGTGTAACAGCAGGAATAACAGATTACAGAGCATTAAAACTCTTCAGGACATTGCTGGCAGCCACACAGCAGCTAAAAATGAACCCCAGAAACAAGAAGAGACCTGTACCCCTTTATCCAAGCCCAACAAGGTGTTGCCACCCTTCTCTGCTCAGGGCATCACACACTTCTTACAGGGGAGTACACACAGAGACCACACAAAGGGGTGCAGGCCAGAGCAGACATGGACATGCACACAGGGTCACCTCCTCCAGTTTTCACCAATGACAGCATCAGAGATATGGCAGCATTTGAGCACTCTCTCTACCCCATCCTCCACGGATGACTCCCTCCTTCACAGCTTCATCCACCTTCACAGACAGGGGTCCTTGCACCTGGACTGCACTCAAGGTTCCTCTGCTCAGACATGTCCCACTCTCTGCTACCGAACAGAGATGCACCCAGCAGCATTAGGCACAGGGAGACCACACAGCACATCCTAATACAGCATCTCACAAGACATCGTTTGAATAATTTTAAAAATAATAATCCCTTGGGACTTAAGTCTGCATTACGCAGGAATGTGGATTAGTTCAGCTACAGTTCAGAGGCAAAAGTAAAAAAATGTATGGAGTCAGCAAAGGGAAAGGCAACAGTAGACCAGAAAAACCTCTAGGTTTGGTTCTGCTCTCAACTGTTCAAGGTCCATCTGGGTAACATCCTATAAGCTTTCCCTTGAATTTGAAGTGGGTTTGGCCACCTGCTAGATACCTACTTGCTCCTGCAAGTGTAATGTTCAGGTATCCCTGAGAACAGCAGAGCAGAGCCCCTGCTCTGTCCTTCCTGAGCTTTTCCACACATGTCATTCTCCAGACATTAAGCTCCTGTGTTAGGGACTCTCAAACCAGGCATGAAAGGTAAGATTCTTAAATCCCTCTGTGGGGTACAAAATCCATTTCTAGATGCTGAGACCCAGTGTTCACCTCAAGTCACCTCAAAGATGTTTTGGTCTAGCAGGAAAGGAAGCTGAAAGAAAACAAGGCAATGTGAGAAGTCATAAACATGCTAACCCAAAGGTAATGCTGTCAAAACCTACTTTTCTCCTCTTTGACTCTTTGCTTCCAAGAAGATATTACAATATTCTCAGTGCACTTGAATACTTGCCACTCCTGGAATGCAATCATCAACTCATCCAAAAATGGAGCCACTTGAAGCTCTGCATGCAACACAGCTGCCCCCTTGCAATCTGCAGGTGGATGTCAATACACACTCTCATGTGCCGCATTCCAAACATGCTCACACAGGACACAGAGAAGGTGTGCAATGGCAGAAATGCACACTCAGCCCCACATGCCCACATATGCAGGCACCACATTCAGCAGAGGTGACCCTCGGGACCATGTGTTCTTCCTAGTCATCCCCATGCAAAGTGCAGTCAGGTATTTTTGACTACCTTAACTACCACTGCTCCATCATAATGCTGAATGTGCAAGCTCTGCACTCTTGGGATGCATGCTGAAATTAATGGGTCAAAACAACACTGCAGTGTGTAATGCTTCTGCTTCAGGGCTGAAATCCTGACATTTCTGGACCTTGAGAATGCAAGACAGCAGCTCCCTGCTGCAGGGAAACATCACAGGCATCACCTACCTTGTCCCATCCTTCTATAAACAGCCCATATGAGCAGAGCAACCAGCCCTGGGTAGCTCTCCTACCCAAAAGACACTCTCCAGCTGGCACTACACAGGGATTTGAGCAAAGAAACCTGAAGGAAATCTTATAGTGTGTGCAAAGGGAATAGGACAGATTACAAGGGCAGAGCTTTTCTAGGAGGCACAAGTTTGGATGACTTGCCTTCTGGACCACCAGGATGCTCCCCTCTTCAGCAGACAATGTGACGCATGATCTTCCTATCTGCAGGATCCCTCCCAGCCTTGTGTTTCAACAGCAACTTGATTTTAGCTGCTGCTTTCTCTTTCTCAGACACACACACAGACACATCCCTTAAGCAGCTGTAAAGTTAAACTTTAGCTGGGTAGGTAGGACCTCTTCAAAAGCACTTGGGACTCATGCTAGAATTTTAGAGGGTTCCATCCCTGGCCTCCTTGCTCTATCAGCTTTTGAGACAGCATTACTTAACGTGTATCAGCAGTGTGAAGGTAAAAAGCAAGATGAATAGAGGAAAATAGACAGTGGGAGATGCTTGACACTGGGTGATGTTAATTGCAATAGCTAGAGAAGTCCGCTGGAAGCTCTCAGCTCTCCTCCAGACTCTCCTCTCTTCTCCTTGTCCCTGATTTCACCTCTCTGCTTTGCTGCCATCAGCCACACAAACCCCCACTCAGGCTGGTGCTGGCCATGACTCGTGGTCCCAGCCTAGCCTGGCAGGCACAACAGCATCTGTACATCTATCAAACCCAACAGAGCATTTGGGAGGTGGAGGTCAGCCTAAGCAGCATATGGAGCAATTGCGTGGTGAATGCCGGCCTCCCAGGAGCTGTCTGCCACGGATGGAAAAAGCCCAGGAGCCATCATGATAAAATCTTCTGGCTGGGGGCGATGCGTCCTCCCTTGTCAGCTTTCCAAGCCACTGAGCAATATTGGAAACCTCAGCTCCTCTCCCACCAATGCACACGCCTGGCACTGACTCATTCACTGCCATTTCAGTCCTGCAGTTTGACAGTGGGAGTTGTAGAACGTGGGATGTGGCAATGAGGTAATCCCAACAGCATGTGGCTACCATAGTGAAAGGGGATTAGTCACCCACTCCAGTGGCATGAGTTGGCTGTGCACAGTGTAGATGTGCCACAAAGACCCAAGTCCAGTCTGCTGATGCAGTCACGGGGCTTTTTTAACCATAACTTTTGGTGGGGATGGGATAACGCCATCACACAACCATACAAAGTCCTCCCCTTTGGGCTTAGTCAACATGCAACCAGGAACGGCAGCGAAATGCAAGAGGGTCACCAGGAGCAATGCTCCAGCTACGAGATCTCCCAGGCCAGGTGACATAAGTTAGTTCACAGAAGGCATGACATTTCCCTGGCTGAAATCACCCTCAAACCAAGCACAGTTTCATAACCCCACACTAGCCAGAGACAGGCAAAGAAAGAGAGCCATAATGGCTGCTCCTGGTCTGATTCCTTGGAGCACTACAATTCTTCTCCACCTGAAACTATTCCAATGGCTGTAATTTAAAAACAGAATCAATCCAGCAAACACTGCTAAGCAACTTGCTGTCAGTGTCACATCCCACCCCATCGAAAGTATCTGCCCTCTCCATGCCCTTCTGGCAAGGATCTTGCTGCTCAGCCTTTGTCAGATTTTACATATTCAGCTATCATTGGCAAGTCTAGATGCTTGGCTGCATTAACAAAGGAAACTCTAGGATGGCTGCAGAAGATTTCCTAATGAGAAACAGCCTACAGAGAAGCTGTAAGGAGCAGCATTCCCACATCCCAGTCCCCAGGAGTAGGACTACAGGGTGTAGGTCTCAGGGCATTAAAATGGTCTGCAGATCCGTGTGTCTCAGTGGTGTTACATGTATAGATGAGTTAAAGGATCGAGAGCCAACACACTGGAAACCTGGTCACAGAGCAGAGCAAACCGCTATGGGCAACAACATCTGAGAGGCTGAAGGAGAACTTGCTTGCCCAGGGGAAGAGCTGAAGAAATAGTTGAGACCTTCTCCAAAGCCTGCTGTGAGCTAGGAAGGAGCCTCTTCGCATGGTGTTGTCCTTTGGTGTAGGATCTGTGACAGGATGCAGCTTCCTCCAAAGTCAGCTCGAGCAGAATTAAGGTGGGCTCACTCTCAAGCAAGGAAGCCTGAACACTTCCAGTCTGGCTCGCACAAAGGTTTTCCATTGAAACCAAGCCTGTAAACGGTCTCCAATAGGTCATGCAGCATGAGCCCTGGGTGTGTCCCTTCCCCATGTCCACAGAACTCTAATCTTCCCTTTGCAGAAGGGACACTCCTAGTCAATCCCATACTGGACTCCCTTTATATGTTTATGTGTATATTCTTGCAGAGCCAGTAGCAATTTCTCCCTGCTTTGAGAGCAGGTCATAGTTACCCGTACTTTCCCATACAGTTCTACTGGACAATTCAAGACCAGTTTCTAAGTTGCATGGTAGTGCCTGAGCATCACCTGCAGCAGCTCCTGGGACACCTGTGCCATAAGCAAGGAATTTTTGTCCTAAGCGGCCTTAGCTATGCGCTTTCGTCCCTCCCTCAACCAACGATCCCAGATCTTTTTCCCACCTCCATACTCTACAGCACTGCCTGCCTCCCCCAGGTCTCCCAGCAGCCCCATTTCCTCTGTGGCCACTCTAATGCTCGGCTAATGGTGCATCATTTGCAGTATTCTTCAGACATATTCAATAAATCAGCATCTAATTACCGGGTTAAGGAAATTGGAAACAAATTAAATTAGTCCTAGTCCCTCCCAGGTACTGTGCCCTCACTTCCTCCTTAATGAGGACTTTTCTTTCACAGGATCACTCAGAGCCACATCTGCCTGCCCAGGAACAAGGTGGCTGCCACTGCACAACAGGGGTACAGCGAAGGGGCAGCTGAGTCAATCTTCCCTTTTAATAGGGCAGATGGTTAAAATTCCTGGCATTAATTCTCTCCAGGAATAGCACACTCATTCTCTGCTCAGCTATAACAGGTGTCCGTCAGGGCTGACAGCTCCTCTCCGGAGAAAGGAGCATCTGGTCCTTACTACAAAAAGCAGCTAAATAAATAAATAAGCACATTGTTTGCTATATGGGTTGAAGAACTGGTGCTGTTTCAGCATTTCAGCCTAAGTGCTGCATTTGAGCTGTAACAGGGGAAGTTCAGAGTTGGGTCAGATGCCAGAAGTGGATTCACTCTGATCTGGGAGCAAAGTGCAGCATGGGTAGCAAGGTGCAATGGCTGGGTCCAGCACAGAGCTCCCACCAGAGCAGGATTTTCCGAAAAGGGCACCCAGGAGAAGGCAACAGAGGATGGCTGCTGCCAGCAAACTGGGATATAACGCCAGGCAGAGAGCTCTTTGGAAAGGGCTTGCACCAGCTATGAGGTGGTGACTGACAACAGAGGCAAGGCATATGCAGTGCCCCCACAAGGAGGAAAACTGCATTGAGGGAACCTCAGGAGTTTTTCCTTCAGCATGACACCACTCCATCCATCAAACTAACAAGTGAACAAGTGAAGCCCAGTGACCTTCAATGACCTGCAGCCATGAAGGGCAGCACTTCCGTGATGAGTTTGGAAAGGCAACCAGAGGAGGTTACAGCTGTACTCTTGGCAAGCAAGGGTGTGCCAAAACTCCCATCCCCACCTCATGCTGACAAGGGATGATGGCTCTGTCTACATGGCAACCCTTCCTGCAATCTTCCCTGACACTCCCAAGAGGTCCTTTGGGTGCCAAAGGATATTTCCGACTTCAGAAGTGCTGAAGCAAGTTCTAACCTCTCGCTCTCCTGCTCACTCAGCAACTCTCCCTTATGTCCCTACTCCTCTCTCTGTAGAGCAAAAATAAATGTTCAATAGTTATTTTATCTGCCTTGCACAACTTCACTGCATTGTCTGCAGAGCAACAGTTCCCAGCACCAGTGGAGACTCCGACCATCACTGACACGTGTTCTTGCAAACCCATTACTTTTCTGAAGGTAAAAACAAGGGCTTTACCTTTCCTTCCCTATAGTTACAGAATAACTTATACAGGTTTCCATTAAAAGGTTTAAGAATTTCAAACATGCCAAGAAAACAAGCCAAATGTCAATCCTAAAAATACAATGCAGGCAAAACCAACCACAAGAACACCCACTGGGTGTGGGCCAAGGGTGGGCCAAGACCCACTTAGCATCCCAAAACCATGGCCCTGAAGAGAAACGGAACTATCCACCCATACAATGAAGTTTCATGAGGAAGATCAGGAGAAACCAGGGGGGAGGCAGAACCTGTGATGGCGGGTGTCACGGACAGCACGGTCACTGGGGATCCTCTCGCTCTCTCGCTGGTTAAAGGCATGGAGCCGGTATGGGTCCTCGCCGCCCTTCCACCTCCGGGCACTCAGGTACCTCCGCTCTTCAAACTGATCCCAAAGGTCGTCCCAGTCCACGTTTGATTCCTGCGCGCACAAAGTCAGCCCCATTAGAGAGAGGAGAGACCAGAAGATACCTGACCCCACTATGGAGATCCTCCCAAGTCCCACTGGAGATTGGTCCGTCCTGCAACACAGGCTAACAAGGAGTCCCATCAGGTCTTCAGGGTTTAATTTTTTTCCTTATGTCCTGAAATACCATGTCAAATAGAGCATGCCAATCTGAACTTAAAGTGACTAATTTGAAACCAAATTCAGGTCTCTGGGAAATCCCTCTCTCAAGCAGCACAACATCAAGAAATAAAAGCACACAAAGGCTTTGTTAAAGGTTTTCATTTCTCTCCAGCCAAAAATAAAGGTATTTTACATCACTTGATCCATCACCACCATAACCCTTCAAGGCAGGAAAGGATCATCAGATAGAAGCAGTTTCATCAAGCATAGTCCTGCATTTTCACAACCATTCCCTAACCCGAGGGCCAGCTCCAGCAACAGGATCCTGGAAGAAGGGGGCCATCATCCTCCCAGCCCAATTTCAGCCCATCTTTGCCACAACATGCCTCCCACTAAGGACTTCAGCCCTACAGCAGGGAGAAGAGCAGGCAAGCACGTGCCTGTGTGGTCCTCCTCTCTAGAAGGATGGTGGAGCTTCTTTTTGGGGTTACTCAACAGCTCCAACAACCATCAGAGAGTTTAAATGTCTTTTGGTGGCTTGGTGATGTTGGGGGTTTAAGCACTCCTCAGCAACATGATGCTGTCAGAGGGTTTAAGCATCTTCTGGCAGTGTCTGAACCAGCCAGCACAATACAGGACGGATAAGATCTTATCGTTAACAGCAGCTCAACCTCTTTGACCTCAGCCTACCTGTAACAGAGAGAGATGCAAACATTTACAGACATCTCAGCCTTAAAGAAAATTGTGATCTTATCCAATAATTGATCTTTTCTTCTTTTCTTTTTTTCCCCCCTCCTCAGTTCACATAATCTCAAAGCCGATTTTGCCTGCTAATAGCACAAAATGAATCTTTTGAAATGGGCGATTTTTATCCCATAATTGATCTTACTTGCATCTGGCAGTGCATTTTTCGTAGTCATAGGAAGGGGAGGAGGGAGCACTGGCTCCTGCTACTGAATCACTGAAGGACCAAAGCAGGCACCTGCAACCACAGGATGCTTCACATCACTCTGGGTTACAGCAGCATGAGCACTCCCAAAAAGCCAACAAAACCCAGGGATGCAGAGGTTTCCAGATAAAGGGTTGTATTCATGCTCCACTGGTGTGAACCCATGGCCATTTCGGGAGCTACTCCAGAATTTACCCTAGTGTGGGAGTATCAGAAGAAACCCCCGAGCCACCAATTATACTGGGAGAAAGTTATTCAGGACTAACAGAAAGTTAACCACAGCTGGGAGAAAGTTATGAAACCAGTAAGGTCACTTCAGGAGGTTTACAAGGAGGATGTACATAAGCTGCCTGCGGACTTTTGGGAGGACTGATGTGCGTAGGGTGATAAATACTGTTTATACTTTTTTCTAAGGCATCTTGCAAAATGTGATTTACCGCCGCAGTAAAAGATCAGGGAAAAGTGAGGTGATTGCATCGCAGAGCCACCGACAGCCTGATGTTTATAAGATTTCATGATGACCCTGGGAGGTCTGGCGCTGCTAATACAACCGCCACAGAGTTGCAGTCCCTAAATTTTAATGCTGTGAAGAAAAGTAAAAGTTGGTTTTATCAAACTTAATACAAGAAATGGCTTTCAAAAGAGGTCACACAGCATCGAGGCTGCAGGATGTGTCTATATATATATATGTTTGTTGGGGATGTTTTTAATGTCAGTTCAAACCAATAGCCCTGGATCAGCTAGAACAGTGCAGTCGGGCAAGAATGCCATGGCTCAGGTGGTACAGCTGGTGGATTCCCACAAGCAGCCATGCCTCCAGAAAAACTGGAGCTTCCCCACCTGTTGCGAGGGCAGTAGAGGCTCTGGCCAGGCAGCAGAAGCAGGCGTTTGCACATGGGAGGGTCCTAGCACATGCTTCAGCTTCTGGAATGGCATTTCCTCAGCATCCATCTAACTTCAGTAAGATTCTCTTGCTGGGGGGGGTCCCAGCAGTAAATGGATACATGGACAAATACCACTGCCTTATCCCATGCCATCTGCTTTCTCATCCTGCTCTGGATGTACCTTACACCCAAGGGCTTAATTTGTGGTTACTCTGCAGTGAATAACTAATACTTCTATGAAATCTCCACCTGAAAGACATGAGCCCACTTTGATTCAACCAGGCTCCCGTTTATGGGTTAAGGAAAGCTATCAGTAGGATGATTACTAAATATTGGCCAATTAAATACACACCTAAGATCAAGAGCAAACAGATGCCACAGATTAAAGAGTTATTTTAATCTCTATCTGGCCACAAAACAAGACAAGGGATTTGGGTTAACTTTCTCAGCCAGAAGTAGATACCTGGGTTTGGTCATTCACTTTCAATCCACATCACCTGTCCAAATCTTCTGTGTGTTCCTTCCATCCCAAGTCTCTCTACAATGGTAACCAAAATCAGAGCAGGATGCTCAGACACACATGCACACCAACCTCTGCAAAAAAATATCTGCACAAAGCAGAGAAGCAAAGCAAGGCAGCATTCTTGGATGAAAAGCTGCCAGCTAAGCAACAAGTGGGAGGTAGATCTCACTCACCAACACAGGGACTCATTTGTTTCTTGGTGCCTGATCAGGGGACAGGGAATGGGAGTTAAAGCATCAGGAGAAATCTCCTTTGCTCACGCAAGGACAGCATATCAGTTACAGGTTACCAGATAAGGTCTTCATTACAATATTTCCACCATGTATTATCACCTCTTCCTCACACCACAGAATTCTGGCTCAGGAGTTATTTAACTGATATGCAGAAATCTAAATTTAATTTATTATGATCTAACTCACTTTAGAGGCCAAATTATCCTGCACTAGAAAGGGATCAAGTCAATACACCACTTGCCTTTCTATTTATCTTCTACACGGCTCGTCTCTTGAAGTTTCATATTCATTTTCTCTCATGTACTAGTAATAAATTTTCATTTTTTTCCTTAGAATTAGGTAATTTCTCTTTCAACATTGCAGTTTAATGGCTGGTAATTATTATCAGAAACACAGTCAATGCTTTAAAGAGTTTGAGAGACTCAACAAGTCTGAAAGAAAGAAAAGAAAAATATATCCAAGGGCTCTTGGCAAGCAAGTGTTGAACCTACTTACATTGCACTGAGGGGGGTCCCCAGGGGTGGTCAACGAGAGTGACACCCCCCAGGCAAAAACTCCTAGAGGAGAGAAGCTCCCATCTCACACCAGCATCGAGCCAAGAGCAAGGCTCACCAAGAGCTTTCTCTGCTATCTCACTTAAAGTACCCCCTCAAAAAGACCCACTAAAGGCATCCCACAAAACCGCCCACCACCTCAACTGGTAAAGGGCAAACAGCCCAGTGCAAGCACAGAGGCAGCTTTTCACCATAACTGCACATGAAAGATTAAAAGCTTTTCAGTGCAAAGATGTAATTCATCATCTGCCTCCTAAATCACGGCTCAGAAACAAAACAAAACAAAAAAAAAGGGAAAAATAATATTAAAAAAAAAGGAGTGGTGCTGCAGGGGGAAAGTGGGTCATTAGCAGTAAAACTACAATTTTCTGGCAACTGCTAATGCCTTGTTTATGTGGATTTCTGTGAATATGACATTTTAATGGCATAATAATTGTGTGATTACAGTACAGCAGGGATTGCTGGAGCGGGAAGGAGGAACAAGCAACTCAGCCGGCTGCTGTTGCGGGCTCGCAGCATCCCCATGGGAAGCTCCGCTCCTGCAGGCAGCCCCCGGCACCCCTCACTGGCACGGAGGCCAGAGCAGGCTGGACACTGCACAGGGAGAAGGCACGCTGTGGCAGCACTTTGGCTGCTGTGAGGCAGCCCAGCAACGGAAGGGCATTTCAGGTGAAAAGCTTGGCCTAAGCAGAGACAGTGGTGACTGGGGATGGGCAGATCACATCAGTCCCCAGAGCCAGCCTCCAGCTGCAGTGGGCAGTGTGAGCAGTGGGCGGTGTGAGCCAAAAGCAGGTTCTGACTCACTTTCTTCTTTCATGGCACCGTTTTAAAATAGAGAACTTAAAACTTTGCCAAAATAAAAGCCATTTTCCTTTAGGGAATGTTGAGTTTTGCCTTTAGACCAGAGTGAATTGCACTGGCACCATGAGCATTCTTGCACAAGGCAGCAAACCCAAGCCAGCCTGGTGGTCTGGCAGAGCTCATAGGGTTTGCCGGGGAGCCCCATCTTCAGTCAGAAAAGAGGATTTGCCTCTGCAGGTGCAGTGATGACCCCAAAGGAGTCTGGGCAGTGGCCAGAAGTGCCTCTACCTCTATTCCCCTCATACCCAGCTTTCCCCAGAAAATCTCATCCCTACATAATCCTTGACCAAGCACTCCCCACTGAGCCTCCATCCTGCCTTCCCTAGGAGTCAGGCATTAAAAAATAGGAGGGGGAAACATAAAATTACATCTGCATATCAAAAGCTTCAACAAACACACGAAAGCTCTAGAAATTCAGATGGTGTGTGGCAAGTTGTTGCCTGGCCATGGCTCTCTCATCTCCCTGCCTGCGAGGACTTGTGTTCAGCACGGCTCACGGGCACTGGAGGCAGAGGGCAATCTTTCAGCAGGAATTGCAACCAGGCATTATACAAATGAGATTGAAATGTCTCACTGAAGCACAGGGCCCCTGCAAGCAGGAGGTTCATTTATAAAGCAGTTGTTACTGGCCGAGGCGCTAATGCCATCTGAAAGGATTACAACACTTCAAACAGGATAGGGTTCATCCCTCCTCGTACCCTAGTGCCAGCACATGCACTAAGAGGGTCAGCAGCACCAGAGGGAAAAGAAGTGGGACAGCATCACACTTCCTTCATCCTCATCCTTGAATAACCCAGATGGAGCATCAAGGTACAAGATCCTTCAGCCAAGCTTCAGCATAGTTTTATTGACACCAGGGCCCAGGGCCTTGGCTTAGCCCTGCACAAACAGTGTTGTGCATTCTGATGGCCTCACCCCCAAGATACAAGGGGGAGACAGACAGAGCACCATGGCCACACTCTTTGCCCCAAAGAGCATGTGGTGGTGCCAAAATCAGCCGGTGGGTCTTTGGAGAACAGGCTTTATACCTATCCCACACCACATCCTCCAGTACATCACATACCGTTCAACAACAAAGCAGTAGGGACCCTGGAAGAGTTACAACACATACCTCCTTCCTCTTACACTTCTTCCCCGAACTGCACAATACCTAAGCCAATCAAGCATTTAAATACAAACTTCCACAGACCCAGACATTTGAAGGAACCCAGAGAAATCCCTGTTCAAATGCTTGAAGTTAAGTACTTATTTCAGTGCTTCAGGGGCTCAGGGCCACCTTCTCCTGCTTTGTGCTGACATAAACCATGCACTGGAAATGGAGGTAGCTCTGGGCCCCAGCCACCATCCTCCTTAATTAGTCTTCTGACCCATGGAGATTTTAGCTCCATTTATTTGAGGCCTGTGAAACTCCGGTTCCTCTTGCACTGGTACCTGGGCACAACATTCACGTGCACATTGGTGGCAACTCCTCTGGGACCCTATGGTGACACACAGCAGATCTAGAATCCCACACTGCTCCAAGGAAGACCCCAGCATCTCCCTCTGCTTGGAAGTGATTTATTGTATCTCAAGGAAAACTTGCAGATCTGAGTCTGCTCTGACCCCACTTTGGGGGAAGAAAGAAGAGAACAAAAAAAATCAAATAAAATATTAATACAGATACCTAATTAAAGCAAAGCACTTCTCCAGCAAAGCTTGTCCTGCAGCTGGGGTCTCTGGAGAAGCTTTGAGTACTCAGCATTAAGCTTCTCATTGCCACTCACCCTTACCTCCTCATGCACATCCATATGCACATCACTCCATCTTCCAAGGATGGAGCATCATCTCCTCCTCGTCTAGTTCAGCAGGTAACACAAATCCCTGAGGCCTTTTCAGTAAGTGTTTCACTTTCTCACTTGGCCCTGAGACCAAGACCATACTATCATTACCTTTTCTGCCCCTCCTGCCCACCACCCTTCTAATATTCTCTCCTGTGGTGCATGCACACATTTATGCAATCAAGACACCTACTATATCAGGCAACAGGAATGGCAAAGGCTGGAAGGGGCCACGGAAGAAGAATTCAGCCTGGATGAAAACATCCCCATTCAGGCATAGCAGAATGCTCTGCGTGGAATGGGGTAAAACCAGTCTGACTCATCAACCCCAAAGTTAAAAATCCTGATAGTGAGGTGAAGATACGGTAAAGTATCCTTATCTAAAAATGTTAAGCTGACACAGCTCGTCTGGAGACAGATAAATGACAGTCAATCACTTTATACTATAAAAGTCCACTCCCATTTTCAAATGGCAGGTTCTTCTAACATATTCTTTCTTGTAGTGTATGTGGAGATTCCTCCCTTGGGTGGGGACGCCCCTTAAGGTTATTCGTCCAGGCTGAACGAAAGAGATTTTACCACAGTCACTGGTATGGGCAACATCAATCTCTACTTAATAATTGTTTATTTTTTGCTAGTTTTAATATAATTGCTTTAATAAACGCTTTGAGATAGTACACTATACCGTACTACACTATACTAGTAGTTTTAGTTTCTATATTATGTAGTAAATAATTCCGATTAAGATCTTTTTGCCTAATCTTTTATCATATCATTCATTTTTATATATCTGTTTTGCCATCCTTATTCCTGTGGGACAAAGGTGTACAAAGATTCAATCACACCTCTATAATTCCTTAGACCTAAACCATTGATAAAGTCTGGGTCTAAGATTGGATCTGGCCTTACTCAGGCTCCTCTCTGAGATGGGATTTAGAAAGCAAGGGGGTGCTTTCTGCACCTTGTGACTCAATGGGAGGGCTTCTCTGATAAATGCTGTCTGAAGCTCCCACTCCACCTGCAATATCAGGCTCTGGAGAAGACTCTTCAGCATTTTCCTCTTATCGTCCTCACACTCAACTGGCATCAGCTCAGGGTCTTGGCCACTGATTCAGCACAAGGAGCTGACCCAGGGCTAGAGAAACTGGGCCACCATTAAGCCTATCACAGCTAGAACCAGCGATTTCTGTATCTTCTTGTGTGTATCTGTGGTAAACAATATACATGGTCTCAAACACCCTCCAGAGGCTTAAATCTGCTAAAGTCTCCAGCCAAATATAACAGCATGAAAAACCACTGGAGAATAACTGATGTTTTTATCCAGTAAGGGCACCGAAGCTTTAATTTTAAAATGGATGTCTGGGGCAGCCACCAGAAATGGGAAATTTATTTGCAAATCAGAAGCAGGGGACTCCAACTTGCATGGAGGAAAGACGACAGATTGATTACTTTGATGAAAAGCCAAATTTTGTTTCCAGGGCTTCCCTTAGGAGAAAGCAAGTCAGCTCAGAGTTCACATCACACCTATCAACAAGCAACTACCACACTGGTAGCAGTGTCAGATTAAAATACTCCCACATCTCCTGGAGGCAGCCTG
This sequence comes from Neodrepanis coruscans, assembly GCA_013400695.1. Lineage (NCBI taxonomy): Eukaryota > Metazoa > Chordata > Aves > Passeriformes > Philepittidae > Neodrepanis > Neodrepanis coruscans. Next base: position 3,871 of record VYZS01070844.1, on the reverse strand, counting down.
GGCCAGAGCTTCAAGGGTAGACAATGCTCCTATTCACTGGCTGTAGCACCAGGCCTGCCTCTACAGATGGAGAGCAGTGCATGCTACCAGTCAACATCACACTCCCCAGCCAGATCCCAAGGAATTCCCATAGTGACCCTCATCATCTCTAACATGCCTCTCTGTGACAACAGAAAGGAGTTCAGGATCCATGCCACTGACCCCTAGAAACCAAATCCAGCAACAAAATTCCCTGTGTTCCCACTTAGAAAGCTTCTGTTCCTTCTTGGACCACCAAAATCAGGCATGTGCAGACTGTCTTACTGTGTAAAAAACACACACTTTAATTCTTTAAAATAAAAAATTAGCCCACAGGATAGCCTGACACATGAAGACAAATCCTGTATAATTAAAAAGGAAAGGAAGCCGATTATATCCTCCTGGAGAATACTGCTGCCTGCTTCTGTTTTATTTATACGTTACAGTGTATAATGAGCTGAATATTTAGGAGGTCAGCACAAACCAAGCTGCTGACTGGACAAAAGAGAAGATCCAGCTCTGTCTGTGCTGGGAGTCAAGCAGAAGGATGGAGAGGATTTTTGGTCACCTCCTCCTCCCCCTGCCCACAGCTCTCCTGGAATGCTGCAGGACTGCTCAGTTCAACTGTTTGTGCTTGGGCTGTATTGGTCTGCCCAAGTCTCCATCAAAAAAGGCCTTCTAGGTTTTCCCCCAGACTCCAGGAAACGATGAGCATTGCCACTGGCAATGCCAAACCATGGGAGAGCACATAGGTCTCTACAGAGTCTATATAATGGAGCCTCTGCTTTCACTGAGATTTTCTTTTTTTTTTTTAAGATTTCAGGTTAAAAAAACAAAAAAGGTGGAAAACCTCTAGACTGGCAACAGCTCTGCTCCATAATTCCTAATCCAAATCCCCTGGTGCCCCCACTGCCTCTAGCATCAGCAGTGGGACACTCACAGCTCCCCCGGGCTCTCTCCATCCTTTTCCACCAGCTAGCTCCCAGAAGTGCCTTTGTCCCCCATCAGAGGGTATTATTCCCTCAGCAGTCCTCTCCAGGCTTACCAAGGTGCCAGGTGACACCGAAGAGCATCTTTGCAGCCATGCTGTTGTGTTAATTGGAGAGCCACAGGCAGCCCCTCCACAGCCCACTGCAACCACTCAGCTCCATCATCTGTTGGCTGCATGGCCAGTGAGTGGGTGAATGTAAAAGATAGTCCCCAAAGGTCATCAGCAATTACAAAGGGCACCAGTTAGGAAAGAAATGAAGGCAATATCCTGTGTCCCCTCCATACCAGCCAGACTCAGCTCATTCCCAGGATCATCAGAGGTCAAGTATATTGGGAAGAGCCCAGACCTATGAGCTCTATAGTGGGTAAATAAAGTGGCAAAACGAAGCTCCTACATGGACAGACAGTGATTTGTTTTCCTTCTGTGCCTTTTAGGACAGACATGAACTGCTTCCCAGCCATGAAGGTCAAACCAGCCTTCCCAGGCTTCAGCAGGAGCAGCAAATGATTTAGTACTTAGGAGCCTATAGCTGTATTCTGCCTCCAGCTGAGTTTTGCTCCTCCTTCTGCATAAAAGCCAAAACTCCTACCAAAACAACAGAGCTCGAGCATCTCAGAGGTCAGGAAAGGTCTTCCCCTTCCCCGTGGAGCTGTGGATTACAGATGCCAGAGGACAACCCAGGATCAGGTGCATTAGGGGGGAAAAAAGGGGAAAGGGGAACAGAGAGGGAAGATTAAAGGAGCCAGCAGACAGATCCCTGCTCTGAATGTCCTTCCTTGAACCCAGCCCTTTAAAAAGCAGGCAACTAATCTGAACCACACCTCCCAAGAAGGAAGGGATCGCACTGTTAATATACTCAGCATCCTCAACCCAGCACGGCCTTTTCACAGCCGCAAAGCCAGGAGTTATCCACCTGGTAAGTGCTACCATGAGGATCTTTACACGGCTTTAGAAACTAATGCTACTATCCTTCCCTGAGCAGCCACCCTCCCAAACCAAGCAGCAACAAGGGGCAATGGTTAACAGCAGCCTATTCACATGAAGTGCCTCCAAGGGAGGGAAAGGCTAAAAAACCCACATGTATTAGGAAATTAAAAGAATTGCAAATACACATGACAGTTATTTGCAGGGCTTTAGATGCATTCAGGAAGCCACCACCTTGGCTTTTCCCCTCCCTCTGTTAGCTAACTGCTTTGGGGAGCAGAGATTTAGCAAGTGCACACCAAGGCACAAGCTGCTCCAAGGAAGAAGCTCAAAAAGGACAAAAAAATGACATCAGTCAAAACTCCCTGCCATTGCACTTTATTTCCAGTTCTGGAAAAGCCCTGGACTCTCTCCAGCCATGCCTCAGTTTTCCTGCTCCTACAATTAACTCACAAGGCTATCACTGGGTGGGACGCTCCCAAGGGAGCATCATCTATGCTGAGCAGCTCCGGCACAAGGGCTTTTTTGCCATCTTCCCATCTCTTACTCTTTACAGAGTGGAAAGAACAGAGGGAAACCCTTGCTGGTGACTAACCCAAAGAGCTTTCCTGGCATAAGCAGTGATGTGCTGCAGCCCAACCCAGCCCAAACAATGCCAAGCAGCTATCCTGATAGTGGAGATATTCTTGGTCAGAGCACAACTTCTCCAACATATTTAAAAGTATCACACAAGGGCTGCCCTAACCACATGATGTGGAAAGATACAGGATGCAGGAGCAGGTTCTCTGCAGTTGTCAGGGCAAGCTGGAGCTCAGGGCCCGACAGTGCCTGCCTGTCAAGACACTATCCCACCATCAAAAAGCACTGGTGACCCACATCCTCATCTCACACACAGACATTTTGCAGAGACAGGAGTTTCTGTAACTCAGGGCTGATCCTCAACACACAGACGGAGGGAGATGAAGCTCAGGTCACAGCAAGGATGCTCCAGGGTGCACGTACTACCCAGCTGCCAGCCTCTCCTCTCCTTAAATTAGATATAAAACACTCGTGACAGCAAGAATTGATCTAAACCTTTGATCCTTAGGTACCTGCTGCTGGAATGTCTGTGAGATCCCAGGCCTGGGCACAACATGACTGACAGCACTGAAGATACAGTAGCATAATTTAGAGCACATGTGTCAGCCCAACCTGCCCCTAACTCAGCTCAGGAATAAGAATTAAAAAAAAATCAACATTGGCTAGGGAGAAATGTACCGTAGCAAGGGTTGGCAAGTTTGAACAGAAATAAGCCTGTTGGGAATGGACTGTGGGTCGTGGCCAGCCACAAGCACAGTTGCTGTGGGGGCCTCAAGGAAATGTTGTGCCATGGGATGATGCAGGCTTGGCTAGGGATGGAGGAAAACAGAGGCAGGATACAGCTGGTGTGGCCCGGCCAGGCAGATCACAGGTAGATGTCCAGGCCCTGGCCATCTTCCAGCAGCATAGCACTGCTGCTCACACAAGCAAACCCTGAGCAGAGCCATGGCTGTGCACAGGAGCTGCAGTATGGGACATGCAAAGTCCGTACCAGGCAAACAAACCTGGAGACAAATGCCCCCCACTCCCTCCTGCTGTGCTCATGGCCCCTACATTGCTAGGAAGATCAGAGATGCAAAAGGAAAGCAGAAAGAGGGAAGGGAGGCAGTGGAAATATAAAAAAAACCCAACCATAGTTGTAATTGGGCTTGTAGCAAATGACATCTGTAATTTGGAGCACAGCTATGTTACCACCAAGGGCCCATTACCAGAGCTCTCACACCCAAGAGGACGCTCGTCCAAGAAGCATGGCAATGCCACAGCCTGGAGACACAGAACAACTTTCCTTTCCCCCTTTTTCTAACACACTGGCAAGATGTGATTGATATTTCTGCCCATCTCTAAAACAAAAAAAAAAAA
>VYZS01070839.1:5174-40244 GCA_013400695.1 Neodrepanis coruscans | reverse complement strand
TCCTCAGTATAAGGAACCTTAGGGCTAGCTTAACACTGCAGCCACTGGAGATACAGAGGCAGTGTGTGATAGCACCTCTGCGAGGACCAAATACCCATCCAGGCCAAGAATAAAAAATTCTCTCTTTGTTCTGCCTGTAATTCTTTCTTTCCATTGTTAACCCAGTGTTGTTTTTCTGTGGATAAAATATGAAACTATCCCTCATTTATCAAAAAATTCTAAATGTTTATCAAGGACAGTGATTGATTTAAGATTAACATGGGGTTGAGACTGGGGGTTTGTTTGGTTTCTTTACATCAAGTCTTCATGAAGACAGTTCTCAACTGTTGAAAGCTACCAGGACAGATAGATTCAGTTGACATAGAAACCGTGGGTCAAGTAGACCCAATTCAAACTTCTTACATGAATCAGAACCAGTTCCTTGCCTCTGTTCTTCTGCATGTGGATCATAAAGGTAAAGCCAACTATGCTGCCTCAGCTGCATGCACATGCAAGTCATCCACAGGCTCAGCAGCTGGGGCTGTGCTCTCCCAAGCCCTCCAGTGCTATCCCAAGCCCTGAAAGATCTCAGGAATCACAGAACCTATATCACCCATGAGTCTCTGAAGGCAATCAAGTTGTCTATTTTACCTGCTCTTTCTAACCATAATTGTTGTGCAAAACAGTAAAATTGTTGATGAAGAGATACAATGTATTAAACAAGACGGTGCTGACCTGTGATTGAATTGTGCATTCTGGGGTGGTTTTACCAGCCTTTGGCTGGTAGCAGAAAGGTAGGTAAGGGAATTTAACAAGCAAATGGAACTTAAATCACTCCACAGGAACCAAAACAAATGTTAGGCCCTCCCTATGCAGTCTATACATCCAGCAAGGCAGAAAGATTAATGCCTTTATTTCACACCAGCCCTGATTCAGTCACTTAATATCAACAGAGATCAGTTTTCCTCAGTCAACATTCAGCATCTTTCCAGAGTAAAGGCAAGGAGGATCAGTCATTTTGAGAGCAGTCTGCCGATGTATCAGAGTTAAATACCTACTCTAAAGATTACACAGTTTTGTGTAAAACATTCAAAAATAGAATTCTAATACTGAAATGCATTTCAAATACAACACTACATTTCTGTTTTCCCAGAAAGCTCCATGGAGCTGAGATTGCGGCATTAACAGCAGAANATCAGTTTTCCTCAGTCAACATTCAGCATCTTTCCAGAGTAAAGGCAAGGAGGATGTCATTTTGAGAGCAGTCTGCCGATGTATCAGAGTTAAATACCTACTCTAAAGATTACACAGTTTTGTGTAAAACATTCAAAAATAGAATTCTAATACTGAAATGCATTTCAAATACAACACTACATTTCTGTTTTCCCAGAAAGCTCCATGGAGCTGAGATTGCGGCATTAACAGCAGAAAGAACAAAAGGTAATAGGCTTCTTGTACCATATAATTCTTCACGGTAAGACAATCTGACTCTTGCTGTTCTTACTGTTTATGGATTTCTTGGTGTAATTTTCTGTTTTAGAGAGCTTAACTGTGAACTACAGTTTATGGATACTGTGTAATTCCATTGCTAGATAACAGCTTCTCCAAAGCATATGAGAATTGAAGCATTATGTCTTAGAATGTCTGAATTTATCCTTTATTTTACAGCATATGGCTAAATATAGAAAACCAGAGAAATCTAAAATAGCAAATTCTTTCAAAGAACCTGTGTAAACTCTTCCTGCACAGAATTCATCAGGATGTTAATTAAGAGCTACCAGGTAAATAGTCTTCAATTTAAGAAAACCTTAGGGATGAAGTGACTTGCTCACTTCAGTCAGAGGCACGTCCCTCATGCCGTGCTTATGTGACATACAAATTATCTGTTATCTGTGACTACTGGCGCCCCATGTGTGCTGGCACAGCCAAACAAATAAAAGTACAAGCTTTGCAAGCCAACTCTTAGAGTCCAGGAAGGCGGCTGAACTTCCAAGCTTCACTACAGATAACAGGTTTACAAGATGCTGTTCTAATCATCTTTTATTTTACTTCCCTGCTGGCACGTAGGCCTTACAGAGAAGCATAACAACTTCCTTTGTGTTGATGAGGTACCATACCAACTAAGACTTAGTCAAACACCACACATAACCCACCTCCAAAAAAACAAAAGAGATCTTTCTTTCTTGAGAGTATGAAACACAGTCACATTCTTCAGCTTGCAACCAGCCTACGACACCAAAGGATGGTCTCAACAGGCATTACTACATCAAACATTACAGACTTCACCTCCAAGCAGTTCAGCAATTAGTTCATGTAATTTGGCAAGGATAGAAAAATAGTACTCGCCTCTAAAATATCCACTCATCCCAAATCTATTTGAATGTGGTAGCCAGCTCTGATACCGAGTTACAGCCCACACCCACCCACGTAAAAGAGTCAAGCTCCATTTCTGTGTATGTCTATCCTGACTATGCCAAATGAGTAAAAGAAACTTTATGCCCAGTGTGACTGGTGTACAAGTTCCTCATCACTCCGAAGTCATAGGCAGCAACAGAGAAGTTCAGGACCAAGTCAGGACCGTTGTGCCAGTCTCTCTGCAGAGAAAAGGATACAAACCTCTGCCACCATGGAGAGAAGTCACTGTGACATTTCCTGCACCATCTTTGGTAGACAGGCAGGACAAAAGGGCAGTAAGGTGCAAGATACTGGCAATACAGCATTTGTGCAGTGCTGGAGCAAGCGAGGCATCTCCTGTGTTAGTTCCAAGCTCTGCCACTCTATCACTTGATCTGCCTGTACACTGCAGACCCTCTCTTCCAGCAGTAGAAAGGGATAAAGATCTCTTCCACAATAACGTCCACCCACTTTCTCTCCTCAGACAAGTGGCAGATAACACTGTGGCAGATGCTTGACAAAAAGCTCTCAAAGAGAAGGGGAAAAGAGTAGGAGTCCCCATGCCACTTCAGACTGTTGATTGCCATAATGAAACCTTCCCTTTTCCCATCCCTCAAGTTTTGTTTCAGGTCCTGAACATCTGTCAAGCGAAGATCAGTGAAGGGACACACGTGCTCCACACAAACCTCCTTCCTACATCCCACCAACTCTTATCCAAAGTCGAGGTGGTGGCCTGGTATTTGATTGTACTGTTTGGTGGAGGCAGAGTGGCATGCAAAACTTGGGTGGAATGTCCTCCTGGCATGCAACAAGGGAAGTTGCTTTAGTTTTTAAAATTAGCACCAACCAGCTTCCATTTAGTGAGCTGACTGCCCGTTTTATCATCTTAGACAAAGCTTCCTGCAGAAGCAAGTTTTAGTCACTGACCCAGCCTCTGGGTACAAGACCAAACTCTTCTTCAGGACCAGAAACAGTACATCTCTGCCACAGTTTCATTCTCTGCTCAAACTGAGCCTTGCATCCATGACTGCACAATGCAAACATGCAACATAAAACATCTGGCTCCATGCTGAAATAATGGTTTGGCTCAGTATTTCATTTTCACAAGAAATGAAAAACAAATAGACATGGAAGATTACTGGAAGGACAGGTCACTAGACAGGGTGACTGGGCTACACTAGACTGACTTCTTACATTTAAGTTTTCTAAGGTTAGCTGGAATACTATTCTTCTCTTTCTCACACTAAGAGGGTGTTTGATTTTGCTTGCGATGTGGTAAATTTGTCCATTTCCTTCCAGAGGTATTTGCCCTATGGGAAAGGGATCAAAACATGCAATCCTATCTGTAAAGCACTGAAATATTTGCAAAAACTGTTGTATACAGACTATTAAGAGGCTAGTTGTCAGTATTAATTTCAGAATATCTTGTGTGTAGGAGAAAATAAAATAAGCGTGTGACCCTAAATAGAAAGTCAATACGTGGCTTCTGGAGGAGAACATGAAAAATGCAAACTCAGAACCTGAAGGTTAGGGTTTAAAGGACTTTCATTTATGTTTTAGCAGCCTTGAAGGTAGAAATTCTCCCCAATCTCATATGGCTGCCTCTCCCATAGATCAAGTCTTTTGTAACACTGCAGTTTCACATCTCTATTTATCTGATGATCAGTGGACAAAATTTGTTGAACTGCCACTTTAGTAGCAAAGAAATAAAGCTGAGAATTAAGAGATCAAACAACTGAAAACTTCTGAAATAAAACTAGTTCCTAGATAAAATAGCAGCTCCTTCAGTTTGACCATTAATATTCCTCTCTTCCACTGGTATTTAAAGAAAATCTCTCTGGGAATGCTGCAGCACCACAGAAATTGCACAAGACTGCTGGAAATTTCCAGACTAATAAAACTTAAAAAACCCCACCCAAGAAATATTAAGTGCCATAAAAATGAGTTTGCTACCATCTCTTGGCAGCAAAGACTACATAGTTTTTATGAAAAGTTTTAGTTTGCTACTGCTAGTAACAATTCTGTGGACAAAAATCAAACATACATCATTATGCATCTGTGTTACAACATGACAGTATGTGGAGTTCTGTTCAAGTGCTGTGGGAAATAAAGTGAGTAAAAGAATGAACACTTTGCTATAGCAACAAGAGGATCTGATGCCAGAAGGGAGGCAGCCGCCCTAAGGGCACAACAAACAACTGCATAGCTGCAGTTGTACTGACCATCTCTTCCACTCCACAGAGATACAAAAGCAGTTCTGGACTTCACTGGGGCATTGCTCAGTGGGCATTGCTTGTCTTGCAAAGGCACTGCTCAAGCTGGCTTGCAAACCTGGCCAGCAGTGTTAGAGATGTTCTTGTCTACAACAGGTCTGGTTAAATCCTTGCCACCAATCTAAATCTGTGGGTCTTGGACACATCCAGTGATGATTTCCTGACCGCTAATTTATTGGCCATACAGTGCTCAATACCTCAGTATCACCACACTACCACAATGCAACAAAGATGACAGCAGCAACACTGACCAGACTTCAGAAAAATCTTGTGTTATTTCTTACATTTGGCAGAATTGGCATTTGGCAGCTAAGCTGTACCCAGCCTTGCCCTGCTGAGCCTCATGGCCCACTGTGGCCTCAGCAGAGTAAATGCTTTGGCATAAAGACCGCTTCTGTTCCAAAATCACCAGGCCACACTGGCTGGCAGCTGCTAAGCTCTGTTATTATCTTTGCTTTTAAAGCACTCTGGACAACCACAATGCTTCACAAAACATACCCATTTATTTAGCCAAATGACATTAGCCCTGCCTATTACATTGATGCAGCCAAACCGACAATTTTATTGATCCAGGTAGCCTGTTCTATGGCCCCTCTTCATTATTTTTCATTTGTCCAATTAACATAAAAGGAAAGAAGAAAAATAGGCTGTGACAGGACCCTGAATCAGCTAGAGTATTCATGTAGAACTACTCCCCCCTTTCCTTTTAAATGAGCACATCAAAGTACACCAAGAAGCTCTCAATCTCTAAACCAGGAGATGTTCTAGTTTATTAGGCTCTAAAATAAGCCCTCTCTTCAAATAGATAAAAAACTGAGCTGTGTTTGGCAAGGCAGTCAATAAAAGAGTTTCAGAGCAAATTCTCCCTTTCTCATCACTCTGTCCTTGTGGAAAGGACCCTCTTCTATTGGAGTTTCCCTACCCATGTTGCTGCTCTTTCCCACTAAGTGTTTTCTAACTCAGAAAAATGGCTTTTTTTTTTCCAAGAGAAAGTACAAGTGCTTCCAACAGTATTTCACCTGTGTGGAGCAGCTACAGAACAAACAGGCAGTTCTTCCTCACTTCTGCTTTGCTACAACACACCTCACAAGAAACAAAGGGAACAAAACTAAGCAGTTGTGCTCTTTGCTGCATAAGACCTGCACCCAGCACCTCTTGCATCTACTTAAAAGATCAAAAAAACCAAGAACTGTGTACAAGAACTAGTACAGTTCAACTGATGTGCCCAACCTGCATTCCTGCAGTACACCCAAAATAATGAATCTCCTGTAACCAAGGGTAACTAAAAAGTCATTTAGCATAAACAGGAGATCTGTAACAATGAGGTTGCTAAATTTAATGCAGAGTGTTAAACCTGGATTTTTGTTGTTAGATTTTGTGGGCAACTTAAAAATAATGTTGTGAAAACAACATTCTTCCTTTTACAAATAAAAAGCTAGACAGAAGGCAACTGCCAATAAGGTAGTGCTTCTTTTAGTCACGTATATAGTATCTTCCATAACCTCCATTTCTTGATGTCAACAAATGACAGTAATAAAGAAAGTGAGAAAACAGCAGGTCTACATGAGCCCAGAGATAATACTGGGTCTCCAGTGATAGACAGTTGAGCAGTTTGACAGATGGCTTTAAAGCCTATGCAGTGGCTTGACTCATTCTGAGTGGCTGCTCTTTACTGCACAGTGTAAATGGTACATGTTGACTACACTGTGCAGGAATTAGAGGTAGATGGTTTGCGTAAAAGCTCTGTTTGTTTGTTTGTTTTTAAATTAAATGTGTGAACCTGTTATCCAAATGTTTTTAAAAAGCTCTCCCTTTTTATAGCCTCCTTTCCCAGCTGCCAACATGTTCTATATCTACATGCTTTGAGAATTTTGCATGCAATAGCTTCAACAGCAGTTGTGGGGTTGTTCAATGTTTATAGATATATTCAATTAGTTAGCACAGAGATGGCTTTGGTTCCTAATTTGTTCCATTTCTGTTTTCTCCTACACATTCCGTCTGAGATCAGAATTCCAGAAGTCCAGAGTCAGAATGCACAAGCCAGTCAATGTCAGAAGCTGAACCCAAGCAGATGAAGCAGAAGCACTTTTTGAATAGCAAAATAAGGTTTTCTTATTAATTAGAGCTATGCAGCACCCCTCCATCTCTCCTATCTCCCCACCTTCTAAAGAGGACATCTGAGATGGTATATGCTGGCTAGGATCTTTTCTGTCATTTGGAATCATTTCACAGTTTTGTAAAACAGGCATCCAGCAGGCAAAAAAATTACTCAGGCGGCTTCCCATTCAAAGGCAAGTTCAGTTACAATAGTTAAGCTTGGGCCCTCATCCTCTGTCTCTGAAGCAATTCTCTCATTCAAGATGCACGTGAGAAATCAGTGTAACTAGTACAAAGTTCCCAGTGGTAGCTGAGCTGATGTACCTTCTACATGCCATTTTTCCTTCTTGATCCAAGAGCATAGCAGCATCTTAGTTTCAGCAGTACATAGGGAAGATCAAGTCAATTAGTGGCAAGAGTTAAAAAGAGCGGTTCCTCCTGCGTATAAGAAAGGGATAGCAAGTATTGCACACTTTTGGTAGCTCATTACATTCTTTTCCATGTTAGATTTTTGTCCTGGTTTGGATGCTAGGGGGCGTTATCAAAGTGACAAGAGATCAAATAGAGTAACAACAACCAAAAGAATTTTATTTAACAAACAGTAAAACCTGACAATAAAATGCAAAAAAAGAACAAAGTATGCTCCTCTGGGCTGGCTGCTGGGCTGGTGGAGCAAGGGAAGGAAGGGAGGATGGCCCATTGACAGAGCTAGTCACACTCCAAAGCTCCTGGAAAATACAAAGAATGAAAGGAAACCCCAGAGGGCTCAAGGGGAAGAGATACCACTAGAGATACCAGCTAGGGAGCTGCGTGGTCCTCAGCCCTGCACTGCCTCCACTGCACTCCACTGTGCTGCTGCCCAGGCCGTGGGAAAGAGCCAAGAGGGCAGAGGAGCCAAGCCGAGATGGAGCTGGGACGACAGCCGAGCCGCAAAGGAGGCAGGACTTCCGTGCCTAATGCCTTTATAGGGTGCTTGTTCTCACATTTTCTTGAGGTGCCCTTGTGGGGCAGGCCACCTCCTGATTAGATGATGGTGCTGGGCACCACTTCCTCCCTGAGACTTCACCACAAGGCAACATGGTGGCATTCCTGCCAAAATGCCTCATGGCTGCGGCCTGCCTGCCGGCAGGAGAACAAGCTGCCACCACTGTCCTGCCAGCACTGTACAACACTGGCTGCGGAAGTGGGAGCTGGCAGATGCACCCCACTGCTGGCGCTGGGAAAAGCCGGTGCCGGGGGAGGAGGGCCAGCGTGTGTGCGATGCTGGCAGGAATCAGCAGAGCCACCCAGGTGCCATGCTGCCAGAGGCCGGCACACACGTATGGGCAGGGACCGGTGAGAGCCGCCGCGCCACCTGGAGCAAGCATGTGTGCAGGCTGGCAGGGACTGCGAGAGCCACCGCGCCAACAGGTGTGTGTGCAGGCAGGGGCCAGCAGAGCAGCTGGGTGCAGCCGCTGGCTTCCTGAGTGGTGGGGGCTGCGGGCGTCTCTGGCCGGTGCTGCGCTCACCGTGCCAACAGGTGCACATGCAGGCAGGGGCCGGTGGAGCGGCCGGGGCAGCTGCCACCCACCACCAAACTCCACGGTGCACTCCGTGCACCCCATCCAGTGCCACGCCTGCCCTGCCAGTTGGCAGCCGCCGCAGGATGAGGGTGTGTCGGCCCAATGGGCAGACCCATGGGCATGCTGCAGACTGCCGAGATTCATCCGCTTTGCTTTCTTACACAAAACGAATAAAAAGGTTTAAAAAACACCCACCCTCCCTCCCCCCTAGCAAACCCTCTGAAAAAACAACCCTCTTCCCTTCTGCTCCTGGAAACCCCTTGGAAAACAGCCCCTCTTCCTTCACGTATGGGGAAGGGAAAGGGGAAAAAAAAAAAAATGTTTTAAAATGAGAACATTCTTTCACCCCATAAGAATTTTAAAAGGCAGTAAAAATGCAAAAATATCATCAGAAGTATTTGCTGTGTGTCTCTGCAGTCAAGCCAAAGTCTAAATGCAACAAAGAAGTGTTAGAAATCCCACACAAAGCCTAGATGCCCAACAATTTCTGATCAGAGAACTGAAATGCTTCACCTGGCATTTAGAATGCCAAAGGCATCAGAGATTTGCCCTTTGGAGATGATATGAGGCATCAGAATATCTCATTATCCTTTACACTAGAAAAATTCAAACATTCACTCTACTACTGAAATTTTACTGCTAGATATAGCCTCAGTTGCAAAGGGCCCCAGTCACAAATTATTTGTTCTTTCAGAAGGAAAACCTTGATATGAAGAACACTCTACTCCTGCTGAGTTGCCTACACAGAAGTAAACAAAGCCGAATCCTTTTTACACGGGAAAATCATCAAATGTGTGGATTAAACAGATTAATCAATATCCTTCTGAGTACACTGGCAACACTGCAAATTTCTTTGGCATGAAAAAACCCAGTCATTTTCAAATTAAATTTCTGTCTCCATCCAGAATGAAACTACAAGTGTTTGAGTTAATATGGAGTATAGTGGATTACAGCTTGTCTGTTGAGCAACAGTAGCCAAGGCCATATATGCCCTTAACCCATTGCAAATGCCAAGTAAAATGACTTCCACATGGTTTAAGTTAAAATCTTGTACTGAGTTACCATTTATCACCAGCACATCAGTAATACTTCACATGTATTCTCCTCCTCTTGCAAACACAGTCCTTCATACACAGTACCTCAAACATTTGTTATCTTAGGAATGTAGATTTAGGGAGGCAGCACTGAAATTGTTTACACAGAAATTTGAACGGGCCATGCAGAATGAGAATTTCAGTGCCTTGGGAAGTTTTTAACTGGCATAAACCAGATGTAATTTTCATGTAGCGCATGAATGATGGCACTTCCAGAAGAACAACATCCCCTCTTATCACAGCAAAGTGCTGTCTGCCCTTGAAGAGAGACGAATGCCAGCTCCTCCATCGAAGGACTACATTCCTTACAGCACAAGCTTTTCCCTTAGCATTCTCCCACCTAAGAACTGACCAGACTTGAACCTGCATTATCTCCCAGAAGTCAGTAGAATCACAGCCTGTGGCAGCCAGCCAGCATGCCAAGCAAAACTACTCTGATCTGTGCAGTGTTTTTTCCAACCTTGGCTGATTGCCTTCAAGATGGATCCTCAACTCCAGTGACATCTTCAAAGAGCTGCAAGATTTTGTGCTGCTTATAACAACAGACTGGCACTAAAATGGCTGTGAAACCACTGCATCAGAACAGGACCCAGATATCACAGACCAACCAGGAGGTATGAACTGGAATGCACAAACAAGACACACAAAAGGAATACCACATTAGCTGATGTTAAAGGGCAGTCATCTGAAGTGCCACCCCTCTTTTCCTTCACCTGTGCAAGCCCCAGACAGATCAAAAAGCTTTCTGTTAAGGTCATTAATCAGGAAGAGAATGAACCAACAGCCAGTGTTTTTAAGGCAGTCTGACTTAATACATTCAAAGCACAACCTCATGTTTATATCATGTCTCTTATCCTTGGGTTGGAAGACATCTCCCTAGACCACAAAGTCTTTGAGATTTTAGATTAAAGCCAAGGATAACATGGCAGAAAACAAGGAATGCAGACATCACAAGAGGAATTTCTTAAGCACACACATTTCGCATAATACACACAAAGATTCACTGCCCAAGGTTCATGAACCCCAGCTTTCTGACATGGCAGCCACAACTGATAATGCTCAGGGAGAGCACAAAAAGATAGACCTGCACATAGATTTCAGCAGTTACGTGGTCTGCCCACCTCACTGGCTATAGCCACTGAGGCAAAACTCAGCAGTGAGGTTTGCCAGCAGTAATGGTGTGGAATGGCAAAGGGGTCCACGCTAACAAACCTGAGCTAACAAGCTACCCCAGGCACTGTGGGAGTGCAAGCTACTGTTGTGGCACAAAGGAAGCTTAACATACTGTGGGAGTCCTGGATCATGTGGAAGATGGGAGAAGCAGTGTGACATGTACGTACGAAACACCTGGGATCCAACAGTCTGGTTGGCAGAAGCAGTGTTAGGGCTCTAAGGGTTTTCTTTTGTTTTGTTGTTAACACAGGTGCTTATAGTATAAAGTTGTACTTTTAAAGGTACAGGTTTCTGCACATCTGTGTTTTTACATCAGGGATGACCTGGACCTGTCTACCCTGCTGAAAGAAGCAATACAGCAGAAGCAATCTACTAAAAAAAACAGACTACTCTCTAGACTTGGACTATGAAGCAAATTCTGCTTCAGGTTTGCCCAGAATAGCCAGATGATCAGAAAACAAACGAGAAAAACAGAGATGGGGTCATAGACTGAAACTAGAGAAGGAGGGGTCTAGTCCAACAGTAGCTGCACACAGGAATCACTAGCACTCTCCTCTCCCGGGTGTCTTTTGTGCCCAACAGCTGGGAACAATCAGAGGTGTGATGTCTGGTAAGAACTTGGCATGAGCATGTGCATCTCAAAAGTGGGAGAGCAAGTCTCAGGGTAAACCGAATAACTCTGCCGTAGATGCTCCTCAAACTTAGCAGCTTGAGACACCCAAGATGGGAAGCATGAAACCCCAGTTAGCACTGCAGTAGAGGAGCTGTAAATTTAGAGACATTCACCTTATTGTTTATCAGCTTAGCAATAAAGAACTCATACCAAGCATGGATGTTCAGATGCATTTCACCACCCATTAACTGTCAGTGTAGGGGAGCACTCTGAGCTAAGCACTCACCCTACTGCTCCAGGTGTTAACTGGCATTAGGCTAGGAGGAAATCCCAGAAGTTCTTCCTTCCCCTAAAAGACTAGTGAAAACCCCAGTGTCGTGGGGTTAAAAACCCGAAAGTAAAAACGGTAGAGCCTTGGTACAGCGGCTTCACCTTGCGCTGGTGGCCCCGGCAGCTGTTCCCGCTCCGGGGCTGCCTGGCCCCACACCCGCGTGGGTTTCGATGGTCCTTTTCTCCCCCCCCGGCTGTGCAGCACGGACGGTGGGCACGCTGCATGCCGGCGGGAGATGCTGCTGGGGGTGCGGCTCCGGCCCAATGCAGAGTCCCAGTGCGGCACGGCCCCGGCTTCACCGAGTAGCGCGGTGTGGGCTTACCAGTGCGGGCGGCGCTCGCACCGTCCAGCGTCGCTGCGGGAGGCGCGACCCCGGTCCCGTGCTGGGGTCGGCCATGGTCCCGCTCTGAGCCACGGCTGAGCCGCGCTTGTTCGGCTGAGGCAGGGCCTTAGCGCGGGGCGGCACAGAGAGGAGCCACTGGGCTCCGGTTCTTGGGGCTCATCCCCGGGGCCAGCGCTTGAGCAGGGGCGCTCCCTCCGCCCTTCTCCGTGGGCCAGGGGAGTGGCGCCGGGCGGTGCCCTCCGTGGTGCCAGACCCGGAAGCACCGGCCTGGGTTTCAGCGGCGGCAGCAGCCGGGGGGCGTGTGGTGCTGGTGGCGGTGGCCATGGAGCGGCAGTGCCAGCCCCACAGCACCGAGCATGTGGTGCCCCATGGCCGCCGCCATGAGCAGAAGCACCGTTGCGGCGCGCATGGCATTTTCCAGGCAGCCGCGGTGCTTCCTGTGGGCCCCTGCGCGTACAGGGCGGGCCCCCGGGCCGCCGCCCGATCACCGGAGATGCCGGCCCCCTTAGACCTATCTGCGCAGGCGCAGGATTGGGTCTTCCTTAAAAACGGAGGAAGGCCGGCCATCTCTCTCTTTTCAGCCTTGGGTCCCAGAGGAGCAACACCACTCTTTGCTGCTGCATTGGAGCCGACGGCCGCGTGGAGGTCGGGTGAACGTTTTCCGCTGCTGCAGTCTGGTAGGCAGTGCCTACGGGAGGAGCCGTTTTTTCTTTTTAATCACGTTTTTTCGTGAACAGGTTTTTTTTTTCTTTCCTTTCTTTTTTTTCTTTCTTTCTCTTTTTGGAGGGGTGGGGTGAATTTCCTTTCTCTCGGAATTGCACTCTTCCTCGTGAATTTCTGGGAGGCAGATTCTCTTCTTCGGGGAGGAGGGTTGTTTCTTCCCTTCTGTTTTTTTTCCCATTGCGGTTTTTTTTTCTTTTCCCCAGGGGTGAGTTATCTGGCACTCATCGGCGACTATTGCCGGGGTCCAGAGACCACATCTCTTCCTCCATCAGCACTAAATCCCTCCCTGGGCTAACGAGAAGGGGAGGGAGGGGGTTGTGCGCGGTTTTTCTAATTTTCTTGAGCTTTTTCTTCAGTCAAAGCCGGGCAGAAGCTCGCTGCAAAAGGGGTTCTCAGACCGGCCACGTGCTTCTCCTAACTACCCCAGAGTCTCTCCGGGGGCCCAGAGAGAGACAAGCACTATCTCCAGAGCATCCTCATCCCAATAACGGGCCCTGGGAAACTTAATTTGTTTGTCTGTTTGCACTTTATTTGTCAGTTTCGTGTGTACGCGAAATAAACTGTGATATTTGTGTGTTTTCTTCATTTTTGGGGTGTGTTTGTGGCTTCTCTCAGAATCTCTTGTCCAAAATCGCTAAATTTGTGGTAAAACCACCACACCCACTTGCTAGACTACACAAAGAATGTAAGGGTAAGCCTGAGTGACACAGAATCGTTGTACAGCCTAAGCATGCCAGATGCTGTTCCCTACAATTGCTTCTGCAGTTGTTAAATCAACAGAAGAACTCACTTCACACCTGCTGCAGTTTAACTGGTCTGACCACAAGCGATCAAGCTGTGTACAGTATTCTGTGTATTCTGCTGCTTTCCTTTTGCTGCTGCAAATTCATCATTAAGCATATCTGGAAACAGAAATACTGAGCTGAGATTGTCACAAGGGGTTTGTAGCGCGAATTCTAATCTACATTCTGTTTGTTGTCAGCTCTGTTAGAGCAAGGTGCTGGCCACTGTTTTCCTCTTTCCCTCAGTCCACGGGTTCCATTTGCATTACTACCTCACATAATGCAATGATCTTTACTCCTTCACAGTTCAGTTAACTCCATTCTACAAATTTTTGTCCTAATATTGAGGCAACTTAATTGCTCATCAAGCCAAGTGCACCTGAGGCATGGCCTTCCTTTAAACATGGAAGCAGTCACACAGTAAAATCTAAAGAGTCATTGAAATAAATTCTTCAGGTCTCACCTTCAGTGCATTGTCCATAAGATATATGACAATGGTTGGATGGATCATGCTCTTCCCAAGTCACTTCCCAAGTTGTGATTTTTTTTTTCTTCCCCTTCTACTGTTATCCTGCAATCCTCCAGCCTCTTTTATCCCTCTCCTATTTTTTAACAATTATTTAAAGGTTTTTGGGACAAGGCTTAACATTTCATTACATACACAGTACAGTCTTGAGTCTGACTGGAGCCCTTTTAAACACAAGGATACAAAACAATATTAATAGCTACAGAGTGATAGTTATACTCTCCAGTCATGATGGGCATGCTGGAAAGAATACTTGATGTTTATAAAGCTTTTTGAGACTCTTAGATGAAAGTCAAGCTAGTGATGTGCAGGATTTATTATTCTATTCACCACCTTAGTTTCCAAGGCTAGCATCTATTCTAGTTGAAAAAGATTTTTACTGTATTGTAAAATGGGAAAAAAATGAAATATATACAGTGCATGGTGCTTTATATATAAGGCACAGGGAGCACAGAAACAGAATTTCATTATTGAAATAGATGTAGCTGCTGCTTTTACACGCAGTAGGTAAAAGACCAGATTCAGTGACCTCTTATTCCATTTAATCAAAATTGTTAGTATATGGTTTTCCAAAGGCCAAAGAAAATTTCTGGATTTTTTTTTTCTTCTTTTCTTTATTACATATTTCATCACTTTGTAATAAACCTTTGTGGTTGCTTGTGATGTGAATCTCAAGCAGACTTGACCAGCAATGAAATGAAAACAAAGTGTATGTAGGTTTAACAAACAAAGCCACAGTTCTTCTGTAATACTCTGTGCATTTAACCACCAGATCATAACCATTCAAGGAGGCCGCTCTCCCTCTTCCTCATCACAAGTTCCTGCTCATTTCACAGCACCCCCCACTGTTCTATTTAGATACAGGGCCCTACCAATTTTACCCCCTCTTTGAGTTCTGTGCTTGCTGAGCACAGAGGGTAGATGATGCTGTTTTAATGGTGCTAGTTATGCTATATGTGGTCTTGCTGTTTCTAGGAACAGACATGCTCAGACATCAATTAACATCTAATTGCAGGAATTAATCTTGTTCCTCTGCCTCAGATACCACAGAGATCAAACCAAGCCTATTTGCAGCTCTGTTTTTAATTTAGTGGAATTACAGGTTTTTTCCATCCAGTGAAAAATAATTAAGTGACATGCTGTCCACTGAATACACAGTTCTAGGATCTGGGTGTTTACAAAGAAATGAACCAAGCAGAAAAAGATCATGACTGTTTGTGCCAAAGCATCTTTGTTACTGCAAGTTTGTTCCTCTCTTCATACCCTCTCACCAGTATTTCTCTTAACACCTTCCTGCTTGAGTGATCCTCAGAGAGGCAGTGAAAATTATGAGAGTGGCTTTGGAAGAAGCTGAATTTACTACCCTAGCAGATAATCCCTGACTCTCAGGGTCAGCCTGTGCATAAGGGCAAAACAAGCATGGAAAGAAGAAAAAAAAAGGAAGTGGAGAGAAAGAATTTTGAAAAAAAAACAACTACCAAAAAAAAAAAGCAAAATGTTTTTGCAGGTCTCCCTTAAAACAGTCACCCATCTTCTTTATTACTTGCTGAAGACAGACATTGCAGGCTGCAGACAGGGTTTTGTACTGTAATTTGCAATTTTTTGTACTGAATGAAGGGAAGCAGTTTTCAGCAGACATCTCCCAGTCTCAAGATCCTATCCCAGTTTCCTGTGTACATGAGGACGGAACGCTTGATCTTGGCCAGTGAAGTTAGGGTGGAAACAGTTTGGATTATTTAGCAAGAAACAAACAGAATCCTCCACAGCCTGGAGTGAACCTGCAACAGATACTATGAGAAAGCTGAGCTCTAAAGGGCTGTATGACATAACTCAGCCATGAGACTACACTCTGGGACTAGGTCACAACATTTTCTATACCAAACCTAAAGCAGCTGAAGCAAGCATTATGTCCACTTACAATGCAGACTGCTGACCTATATTTACAGAAAGTTCTTTGGTGACTCCTTCGGTTTTCAGAAAGAATTGAACCATTCCTTTCTCAGGTCAAATTTACACATGCTTATGTGTGAGTGAAAGGCAGACTGTTTGCAGCAATCTGCTAAGAAGCAAGACAAAAAAAAAAAAAAAAAAAAAAAAAAAAAACCCCAACCCTNAAAAAACCAAAAAAAAACCCCAGACCCTTTTATTCAGTGCACATCATTAGTTACTTAATTTACATTCCTACCAAGCAGCCATAAACATCCTTCTGCTGCTTCCCATTCCCCTGCCCCCAGCTTTTCCGTTAGGAGCTCAGCTGGAGGCAAGGAAGGAGTGGAAGAGAAGGGAGACACAAGACCTAATTCCATATAGCTGGCTTCAAAAATACTGATTATTAATTTTGCCAATACATGGACTCATAACCTTTATGCTCCCTGCAGTCCTTAATCACTGCTGACAGCACAGCTCCAAACTACTAACAGCACATCTCAACAACAAGTTGACTTGCTTGACACTTCTTCTACTACCTTGTTTCTGGAGTTTTATCCTCTTCCTCTTAATTGCATCCCTGCAAATCACCAGTAATTCATACCATTAAATCCAGTACTTTTATGAAGCAAGTCTTGCTATCAGTGAAAGAATCCATTCTGTACTGTTTCATCCTATCCTACAGTAACCATACTTTCTTCAGGAGACAGATGTTGCCATGAACCTTTTCCACTGCAAAGGACTTAACTCATTGTCTAGGTGAAACCCCCACAAAACACATAAAGCAAGGACCATTCTAACTGGATGGTATTTACCTCACTTTCAAATTACACAAAATTTTCTAGCATTAAAAAACACTTGTTATCCAGTGCTAAATATATTCTATGGTACAGAAGAAAAGAAGGAACCCAGAATTAGAACACTCAGAAGAAGAAAGTAACCTTAATGTAAACCCTAAGCTAAAACCCAGTATTTTAAAAAGTGAGCCATGCTAAAACAAAAGCATTCTCACATTCAGAGATTTCCTGTCTTTCTTCAGACACCTCAAAGGCACAGACAATGACCCTGATCCCAAAGCAATTGGCTTCTTGAAAATAACAAAGATACATGCCTGAACTCAACAGTAACAAAGAGATACAGTTAACCTGGTGCAAACATGAGAAAAAAAAAATCAAATAGCTAAACACAATGGTTTGTTCATGCTAGTCACTTCCATCATACTCATTAACTCCACTTGAAGACATCACAGCTTTGTGAGACACCAAAACTGCTTCATAAATTTCAATCACCTAAACAAATCATTATTATTATTATTTTATTAACTCTCATGTAATTGCCAGTTGTGCAAACAATTATAAAGTTAATAAATGCAAATCCAACTTTAGAAGTTCTTTCTGTAACTTTTATCTGCTTAGCTGGCACATGCATGTGATTACATAGATTTTTCATTAGTTTAAAAATCTTCATCCTGAAATCTTCACTGTGCTCACACGTACTGGTATGATTTAGACATTAAAATATAATTTTTATCTTGTGAAATTACTTACTTCCAAAGCAGCCATTTGTGCCCCTGAAAAAAACCCCAAATTGTCTTACCATTCAAACATATGCAGAAATATCCATATTTGCAGAAATAGAGGAACAAGAGGATCACACTTTTTTTTTTGAAGAGGAAAACAAAGACAGCCACCTAGTTGGGTCTTAGGCATAATGTACCAAGATCTCAAATTACTAAAAACCAGCTTTCACTCAGCTGTTGCCTATTGATGGCAATGGTCTGCTATTATAGGACACCTGAGGATTTGAAATATGCTCCTGGGAGAAAGCAGCATTCAGTTTTGAGCATTACTTCAGAAACCATTATTAATTGGTAAAATAACTCCTGTGCTCCCTGAGGCAGGGATCAGAACTCTGGACTCCCAGGTGACTGAAGTACCTCATGTAGGAGCCAAATTTCCTTTTCCCATATATTTTGTTCTGTATGACAACATCTTCAATAACACAGGTAACAAGTACTGTGCATCTCTCAGTAAACTGCAGGCTCAGAGTATTTCTGGGAGTCGAGGGAGATGTGACTTTGAAAGTTGTGAGGTTGCAAGGAAAACAATTTCTCAGTTTCTGCACAGTTTCTCTGACAAGGTATTATATACTCAGATAACACCTTCATCTCTTCTCCTACAGTAAGAATACATTAAAGAAGAAATAAAAACTCTCTTCTTTTTTGTAAGCATCTCTGCTCAGTAAGGAGCTCTCGACAATACCCCAAATGTGTCCTAATTAAACATTTAAACTCTAAAGAGAGACAAAATTGATGACAAACCCTTCAATAGGACTTACAATATCCTACTGGTTAGATTTATCTTGCAGATCACTGTTCTGGAAACACTATTCTGGAAGTCATTTTGAAACATCTTTGAAACACTGTTCTAGAAGTCATTTTGATATAATCAGCTTTTCCTATACCTCAGTCACAAAATACAAGTGGGATTTGATACAAGTTTCACATTCAGCTCCAGGGAGGTTATTAAAAAACAAAGCACTCGGGCATTTAAAGTGCTGTACTTCATTGTGCTGAACTGGTTTCGGTATCTAGCTCTTAGAAACTGATATAATGAAGCTGTACTTATTTGTCTTCCTCAAACTTCACAAACATCTGAAGGTAAACATGGCAAGTTGTTTTTAAAAGCTAAAAAGGTGAGGGGGGGGGTACAAAACTGATCTGATCGAAAGCAGAAAGCTTCTGTAATATTACAGTAAAAGAAGACATTTCAGTAAGACTATAGTAGTTTTACCTAGGCAAGGATGAGCATGTCCTGTACAGACCCGTATCCTCCCTCGGGCATGACACAAAGATGTGACTGACGCTGACTGACACCCTGGGAGCCGTGATGCACGGCAGACTCCCAAAACTGGATAGGAATATATGGATCCACGGTGGGAAACGGCAGAAAAACAGCGGACAGAAACTGAACGATCACAGATTTACAATATCTTGTAAATAAACATAACAACGATGGAATTTCTGTCAAATCAAATTATACGAATTACAGATCGTAACCCGCAGCTGCAGAGCAGCCTGGATTGATCACTCTAAACGTAGCGGGAGGCGGGCAGAGGACACCTCCGGCATCTAGAGCAGCTCCTCTCCCACGGCTGGGGATGCGCAGCCCCGGGGCAGCTGCATTTACAGTGGGGCTTTAACAGATAGGCGGGGACTGAGCCCCCGTCCCTTCAGTGCGGGAGGGCACTGTCAGGGCGAGGGAAAGTGAAGTGGCTCCTTCAACCAAGAGGGAGAACACAAGGCCAACAGGAGCCCCCGGTACCACCTCCTCGTACCGGCGGTCTCCGGCTCCCTCTGCCGGGGCCACTGCCATCGCCGCCGCTGCCCACCCCCCGCCTCCCTGGGAAGGAGAAACGGGTGCTCGAGGTGCGGCCGCTAAAAAAGGAGCGGGCCCTGGAGCCGTGGGCGAAGAGAAAAATCGGAGCCCTCGCGTGGAATCGGGAGGAGGCACCGCGGAGCTCCGGGGTCTCCGCTGTGAGCTGCGGGGCGTGCTGGAATTCGGGAGGGTCCTCTCCATTGGAATCCCGTCCGTCGCCCTGAGAAAGCCTTGTGAGAGGTGGTGCTGTGTTGTGCCTTCACGGCGTATCTGATCAGAGCAAGGTATCTCTCCGCGGGACAGATAAACCACCTTCCTTTTAATTTTGAATGGACTCCTTCAAACGAATAAGTTGGTTTTATCATCTATTCTGTCTGCACAAAACACACCAGATTTGTTGCTAGAGATACAGCTATAGCAAAGGACAACGTTTAACAAAGATATCAAAGGGTTTCTTACAGAGCAACGCTCAATACACGCTTCATGTTATTGATGTTAAGGAAAGATATAGATAGCCATTGTACATCATCCATCTCCAGAAGAGAAAGGACTTTCTCCAGCAGTTTTTTAATGTAAAATTTCATTCTGTGCCCAAAAGTCCCAATCGGTTCATTCAGCTGTGTTTCACTAAGGATCCTAGGATGAAATAATAAACTCTTAAATAAATTATTGCATTAACCTTACAATATCAACCTTAATATGTCCCCATTGCCCTTCAGGCTGGTTATGTAGATATCGGAAAGAATTAAATAGTTTGTAGGTTGCTTTTCTTTCACTCTTTCCTTGTCTAGCAGTTTGGCAATATTTCCTTGTATCCTACAACAAATTATATGAAAGAAGAAAAACCAAATATTTCCTCAGCTTTCATAACAGTGTGAAGCTCATACTGTAGCTCAGGTAAATCTTCCTTTGAGGTCTTGTCCAGCCAAATTGTTATTTAACTCACCTGCTTTTATTTTTTAATAAAATTGTCTTTAAAATGTATGTGGTGCATCAGAGGGAACAAGGACAGAAAGTGCTCTGACAGCCAAATAAACAGCTACATGCAATAAATAAGTAATGAGAGGCAGCAGAAGGCCCTGAAAGATGGGCCCATAAAGATATGGGAATGCCCAGGAGAGCAGTCTTGTAAAAGAGCAAACACTACAGCTTTGCTCCCAGGCAGTGACCCAAAACAGAGGATGTGGAAGAGAAAGCTACCACTGCTCAGGGTAGATGCAGTAAGACTCCAAACACATGCACAGAAACTTTCAGGGCTAGAAGGATTAATATTAGACAGATGCTAATTGTAGATCACAGGGGAAAGGAGAATGAGTTCCTACTTGTGATGACAAGTCCAAGTGACTGTCCTAGAGGTATCAGACAGTCTTCCATTTCAGTTCACTAAAAACCTAAGGCATTGCTCAGCAATGATTGAAGCCAGTTCCTGGAAATCAGGAATTGTCTCCTCTTTTTCCCTTTCCTTCCTCCATGAAGAGCAACACTCCTTAATGCCACATGTCCAGCATTTGTTGGAAAGTGACACTGTTGTGAAACAGTTACATCTGAATTGGTGCCATTATTCCCAGGTGTTTCATTGATTTGTTACATAGCAAGGAACATTACTAACTGCCCAGTTCACTGTGTGCCCTTGGCTTCACAGTTTTCCATTTAAAGAGGTGGAGACTGGGGGAATTATTTTCAAATAGAGGAGCTGCAGATTTGAGCACTATTTGATTTTCACAGGTGCTGAGATTTCTTAACTACAAGTGAAATGAATCAAAGGGACATTTGCTCAGCGCTGCTGAAAATAAGGGTGGTTTTATTCAGGTATTGCATCAATTTAAAAATAAAAGCCTAGTTTATGTTCCAAGGTGGAAGATTTTGGCCATGATTTTTGCAAGCATTAATCTAAGGCCTACTGCAAGATCCATATGGCACATGAAAAAAAAATCCTCATTTCATTCTTTGCAAAATGTTAAGAGCAGCATTTTTGACTCAGCTTTCCTTTCTCAGTAGCACATGCTGCCCTGGAGATTACTGGGCCTGGTCTGTTACGTTCATACTTAGATAATCATTAACAGAGTTGTCCCCTCTGGGGGGAAGACGGGGGAAAGAAGCCTGAGGATTATTAGCTGTAATATTATCTGATGCTGGCTGTGGAAAGCCGATAAAAAGAATAAACCTTTTTTACCATGAAGATGCAAAAAGGCCAGTGGTATATTAATTTTTAATAACAAAAAGACAGAAACAGGTTGCAAGTTTAAATAATTTACTTAGAAGGGGTTACACACTCTCTTTTATCTCTAACTCATTCATTTTTCAAATACAGATGTTTCTGAGGAGCAGACTACTGATGGCTCCTGAACAAGTTTGTAGTGGTTTTTTTGGGTGTGGTTTTAAAGCTTGGTGGAAACACCAGGTGATAAGCTGGCACCTAATGCCAAATCATCCCACCACTGTAGGATCAGGTGAGCAGCAGGGAGAGGGAGAAGAAAGGCCCCATTTTTGAAGTCTTCAGCAGGAAAATGCAGAGGTGAAACCCAATAAAATACTCCTTAAAGCATCTAAGCCTTATGATATCCTTAGGAATTTATTCTCAAACCATCTGGAAATGATATTATTCCTGGACTCCCATCTATAAGGATTTCTAGGACACTTTTACACTGTAGTTATTAGGTGAACAGCAAGCTCTGCTGTGCTTTAGCCATCCTGCTTGCTGGGGTTAAGCTGTGTAAAAGGAAGAGGAACAACTCCCAGACCTTTTCTGGCTACATAGTGCAGTATTGAATCTGATAATTATAATTAATACTATTCAAGCAACTGCGCTAAATAGAGAGAACACAGAATGTTTGAAATGCACCAAAAACTTCCAAAATACTTCACAACAGTAGATTGTCCATTTACAATCCCATCTTTCAGAAATTTCCATCCAAATTATCAATGTTGGAAGCCTTTCTTTGCCAAGAATTCACTCTAGTTAGAGACCGAATCAGAAAACAGAATCTCCTACTGCTTTAAGCACCTTTCCCAACAAGAAAAAGCACCATAGGCATAACAATTAAGTGTATTTTTTAAGGCATTGTTGTCATTCTAGGCAAAGCAGCTTTGGAAATGACACCACCTTGAGCCTCCCACCATGTTGGGAACAGCATTAGTGAGAAGCTGGCAGAAAAGGGGTGTCTTAATCTCTGCTGAGTGGTATTGGAGTATGACCACTCACAAAGGTCTTTGTACTGTGCAACGTCTACTAAGAAGGATTTAGATTAGAATGTCTCATCTGTCACTACAGAACAGCCTTTTTAAAAGACAGGTTTAAAAAAATAATTGTTTTCAAAACTCCACATTACAAAACTATCTGACAGATGGCAGCTGACAGTGAACGTGGCTGTTTCCACCTAACTTAAATATCTGAAGAGCAAATAGTAGTCTGCAATAGGAATGAATGGTTAAATCATGCTTATATTATTTGGTAATGATTAGTTTTTGAGAGATCATTCTATCAGACAGTAGCTATTTTCCAGCAGCTATATGACGTCATGGAACAAACCCATACAAATCTGATTTTAGATTGCAAACATCATGGTGTCAAACAGTGGGGGTTATCAGTACAGTCCCTCTGTTAAAATCTCTTTACACAAAACACTCAGTCCTTAGCTCTGGGCGAAAGACCCACTTACAGAAACCATTCTCGGTTCAGAAACAGAATTCAAACTCAGTGGATAAATAATTTGTTGCAGATAGCTTGGGTAGATCAACAGTAGCAGGCTGGGTGTACTGTCACTGTTCTCCTCTGTACCCACAAACAAAAACATTTGTAAGGGTGAATGCTGCAAATCAACATAAAGGATAAGTAGAACATGAAGCATTTTCTTTCTGGAAAAACTGAATGCTATGCTTTTGTCAGCTGCTTCCAGTAGGCAACATGAAGCTTTGGGCAGGAAATAGGAAGCTCTAATAGAACAAAGCTTTTCTAAAGGGCAAGTCAAGCAAGCGCTCTCTAAAATTTCCAAAAGAACAAGCACGCATTTTGGAGGCAAACCTGCTGTCCAACTGGATCTGTTTACCACCTGCCTTATCTCAGAGGCACAGCTGGAATAATAACAGGGATTTTGATGCTGGTGAATTACTTAAATATGGCTCATTAAAACCCAGGACAACTAGGGAAGGTGAAATATTTGCTATAGCGCACAGTAATGTCAGTATGAGAGACTGACATGTAAGAACTCCCTCATTCCTGGCCATAAAGTGTCCATAAGGTGCCCAACAATGAGGACCATCTGCACAAGGAGTTTGGAATACAATTTAATTTCACTCTGAGAAAGGGGATTGAGTAGGATATGGGAAAAAGGGGAATATGTATAAAATAGAGAAGCAGCAGATGGACAACCTAGTCTATGTCTATATCAGTGTCACTGTCAGATTAGGTGGTGGCCAAGATTTATTCTTCCGGAGATTTCATAGAGAGCTGAAGCTTCCAGGCAGTCTAGAGAGTGAACTGCTATTAGACTAGGTATGACATGGTGCTTTTCCTACTGAAGAAATGTGATTGGCCTATTGCTTACTGTACCTCCTAACCTTGTTGATTTGAAACCTGTTTCATGCTGATCATGGTTGGCTGTGATCCCAGTGCACAGGACCTTGCTGTGAAGGCAACTGGCTACTCAGAAGGGATGATTAGTGACTCCCCTCATCACCCTCACCCAGAACAGGAAAATAACCTTTATCTGACCTCTCCAGAAAATCCGAAGCCTCCAGAAGCTTTAGCAGCAAGATGAAGTAGGTACTGATGAGTAGGAATCTTGCGGCTAGCATCTGTGATCCAACCCGGCCAGACGTCAGAACATGCTTGATTTTTGCACCCTTCTAGGAAGACTCATACTTTTCTACTGGTTCCTGAATAATATTTTGGTTGTCACAAACACCACAAAGCAAATGGGTATTCACTGAAGCTGGGAACTTTTAAATGGAACTTTTCTATTAACATTCATTCTGAATCTTTATCCACAAAGGTGAAGTGTTGGGCTCATATTGGTTTTTACTTCATGTTAAATAGAACAACTGATTCTTCACGGAAGGGAAGTACTGGCACAGAGGTATCAATAAAAATTCTAGTCTCTAAGCCACAACTGTGTTAGTACATGGGAACCAGAAGAACGTGTCAAAAGAATAAATCTGCTTTTCTGCTTCATAATACAGTAATAAAGAAGAATTTCTGAATCTGTGTCTGACCTGCTTTTCTCCCTTTTGTCTCCCTGAAGCAAGGCAACAGAACATACACACACCAAGTTACCTGAATCCAGTGTCCAAGACAGCAGAAAACTGGTTATAATGCTATGCTCTGTCAGTTCTCCAGAGATCTTATAACAGTTTGTAATTGCTAACTCAGGCTCAGAAACCCCAGTGAGATAGGCTGAAGCCAGTATTTTAATTTTTAAATATGAGTGAACTGAGACACAGTGAGATGCTATGGCTCATAGAGTCTTCAGGAAGACATCTTAGAAATGTGTAATTGCTGCATTAGAGCAGACTAGTTAACGAAGGTTCATCCCTCAGAACTGCAAAACAGTGTGTCTGCTTAGCTTAATGGGGTGGGTCACATGTGGGAAGTTGCCACCACAAGATATGTCAGAGGAAGGTGTAAAATTTCTCTAGCATAAATTCACATCATTCCCCAGGCATACACTAATCACTTCTATGAAAAATGCTGTCTCTCTTCTGCTTAATTGCACTAAAATCTTTGAGTCCTTTCTCCAGAATATATCAGAAGGATAAAAAAAATACAAAGTAATTCTGGGGGCAGCAATGCTGGTGTTCAGGTTTCCTTTACCCATTAGAGAATTGTGATATAGTCTATTAGTGATGTAGTGAGAATGCAGCTCTCCTTCAAAGTTTCTAGAATTACAAAGGAGCTCCTTTTAGTGGTTGGTTACATATTCATTTTAATGGAATTTCCCTTCTTCTCTCTTTAGCCAAGAAGGGGAATGTTTCAGATTACTGCTATCCTCTGCAATTTCACATGTTCTCCCAGGGAGGTGAATGTATCCAGAAAGTAAATGGAACTTGCTTTGGTTCTCTCTAAATATTTGAGTACCTGGGATTCCCTTCAAGGGTTTTTATCTGTCTCTTGTTCTGCATATACATTTCATCTGATTTAAGCAGTTCATCCTACTTTTCCATTGAAAATACTCATAGTCATGTATCTGATTTATCATGCCAATGTAGAAGACAGGCACTTTTCCATGCTCAGTTCAAGACACCTTTGCAATCCATCTCCTTCTTCTCCCTCACCTCCATAGTCATCCAAGCTTTGCAGAGGTGTAATTTGCAGAAACTAATACCATGGACATGACTATGCAATCACTTCTCTGTTTTCCAGGATTGGATTATTCAGATTAAGGTTTATCTCCAGTATGGCTGGAGAGGGAGTTGGGTGTAATACGCTTCATAATATTGCTGGGGTGCAGAGGTGAAGAGCATAGGCATAACACTTGAAGGCTTGGAAATCACAGAGCTAATCTGTTGCTTGGAACCTCAACTATAAGCCTTGTCAGATTCAAGGCTCAGTGCCTGTGCCACACTGGTTGGAAAGGTGGGCTGTCAGGAATAGTGTGCAGGGACAAATTCCAGAGCCACAGGCAGTGGGACTGAGTACAGCTGTGCACAGCAGTGCTGTGCAAGCTGGATCTGAGTAATGCCATGCAAAACCACAGCTTGTGCACTTGCAGCTCAGTGCTTCTGGTTACAGCACCTGTTTTTATAAGTCATGGTGCAGACCTAGATCAAGCTGCAGACCTAGATCCAGGCTAGCACTGTGCTGGATTAATGAAGCCTCTCTCTGGAAGATTAGGGAATGCTAGTGTGACTGCAAGAGCCACTCTAGCTCTGATATGGCCAAACAGGCTTGGCTGAACTTAGACCTTCACTGGATATAGACATAGTGTATACTATATTCTGCTCTCAGATGCATCCAGTAGTATTTGTATAGGCTTCTCACCTCACAAATTTACCCATTACCTTTGATAATGGAGATTTTACTATAGGATCTCTCTCCCATCTCTTATCCAATGTATATGGGAAAAACAAATATGGCAGCTGAGATTTGCAAATTTGCCAGAAACTGCAACTGCAGCAGCTCAATATCCACATTTACATTCTTAGTTGAATAAATTTTTCAAGAGATTCTAAAGATGAAGAACTGCCCAGGTACGACTTTTTCAAACACATCTTCATTCATGGCTCATGTGTTGCCTCTGATTCTTTACTTATTTACAAACAGATAAGTTCAACAGATTCAGCCTAGAGCAGCACCTGTCTTCCATTTCCAAGAAGCTAGGGAATGTCCAGGCAATATGCCAAGACTAAATATGCTACTGGAGAGGCCACTTGACACTGAGAAAAATGGACTAGTTTCTCTAGCAGGGGTGCTAAATTAATTAACTGTCATTTGTAATATATTTGATATGCTTTGGGCCTTTAATATTCAAGAAAAACAATACTTTGGAGGGAAATAACAGTAAAAAATTGGTTGAATTAGCTGATTATAACTACCATTTCTCTACTTCTAGCTCTATTTCCAAGTCCTTGGCTGTTATTTTTGCCCTATTGGTGTGTATGGTTTTCTTCAATCTGATTTAATAGAAAACATATTTGCACGCACATTTCATTTCACTTCAGTTTCTCCAAAACTAAGCTTCTTTGAGATTTTTGGCTTCCTGTACGTGCTTTTTGACACAGCTTCTCATTTTTCTCTTTGTTTTGGCTGAGATTCTGAGCAACTTTGCTTATTGATGATCCATTTTTTGAAAGAACCTGAAAATAACATTTTTTTAATGGAAAATTCTATTATATGTTGTCCTGGTTTGGACTCTAAGGGTGTTATCAAGTGATGAGAGATCGAATAGAGTAACAACAACCAAAAGATTTATTTTAAAAAACAATAAACCTGACAATAAAATGCAAAAAACTATGCTCCTCCAGGCTGGCTGCTGGGCTGGTGGAGCAATGGAAGGGAGGGAGGCTGGCCCGTGGATGGCACTAGTCCCACTCCAGAGCTCCTGGAAAATAAAAAGAATGAAAGGAAATCCCAGGGGGCCCAAGGGGAAGCGATACCCCTGCTGGGACCTGCGTGGTCCTCAGTACCGCACTCCATCTGCTGTGAATGCAGCCACACTGCTGCCCATGGCCGAGGGAGAGAGACGAAGGAGCAAGGGAGCCAAGTGGAGATGGAGCTGGGACGAAAGCCGAGCCACAAAGGAGGCAGGACTTCTGTGCCTGCTGCTTTTATAGGGTGCCCATTCTCACATTTTCTCAGGGCACCCTTCTGGGGCAGGCTGCCTCCTAACTGGATGATGGCGCTGGGCACCGCCTCCTCCCTGAGACTTTACCACAAGGCAACATGGCGGCGTTCCCACCAAAATGCCTTGTGGCTGCAGCCTGCTGGGAGGAGGAGCTGACACCACCACCCTGCCAGTGCCATGGGGCACTGATCACTGGCGCATCACCAGCACAGGGGCACCTGCCGCCACCGCTTATGCTGCTCCACCAGCCACGCAAGCAGGAGCCAGTGGGCATGCCCCACCACCACTGGCGTGGGGAAAGCCCGCTGCTGGAGGGCACTGGCATACATGGGGTGCTGACAGGGGCCACCTGGGCGCCACGCTGTCAGGGGGCCAGCGTGTGTGCAGGCAGGCAGGGACCAGTGAGAGCTGCTGCGCGCCCTGGTGCCGCCCCCGCCTGGTGCGCTCCATGGAGCTGCGAGCTGAGCTGCCGCTGCCACCCTGTGACCACTCCACACTGCTGGGAACGGCGGAGACCTCCCTGCACCCCAGCACTGCCCTGCCACCCAGGCTCTGGGCCAGGAGGTGCAGGGATTGCTGCTGCTGCTGCCAGCCCCCAGCCCTGAGGCTGCAGGGCAGCCAGGGCCCAGGGCCAGTGGCAAGCGCACATTGGCCCAATGGGCACCAAGAGGCAGACCCGCCAGCGTGCTGCAAACCGCTGAGATTCCTCCGCTTTGCTTTCTTACAAAAGACGAAGAAGTTTTGAAAACCAATCCCCCTCCCTTCCCCCTAGGAAACACCTTGGAAAACAATCCCTCTCCCTTTCCACATGGAGAAGGGAAAGGGAAAAAATGTTTTAAAATGAAAACATCTTTCCACCCCAGGAATTTGTACTGGCAAGTAGAGGAATAATCTGATTTTTTTTAATTGTGGTATCATTGCAGACCTCTACATACTTGAAACAATAAAACCTGTAAAAGTCACATGGCAAGAAGATCCACATTTCCAAGACAGCAGTTCTAAGGGTGATGATGAGCCAGAGGCATCAGAAACTGAAAAGGACCAGGAAATGCAAGTTATATTTGTATTTGTCATCTAATTGGTTGTAGGAGTTGGATGCTGTGGGAGTATTAAAAGCAGCATTCAGGTCATGGGAAAGTGATGTCTTCATTCCACACTCTGAACAATGGAAGTTGTCTTGGAAAACCATTCCTTGCTGCACAGAGTCCAACAGTCAAAAATCCCAACAGCCCATTTGATTTGACATTGAATATAAAAATATAAAAGTTGGATTTCTGGTTGAACACTTGAGAATTTAACTGGGTGATTTTGGGTTGACCAAACCCAATTTTGGCTTGGCCAAAAGTCAGGGACATAGGAAGTTTCCACCACACAACAGATGTTTTCCTTTTTAATGCCTCTTCCATCTCTTTCTTAAGGATCCATTCTTCCCTTTTTATTCTAGTCCTCCGCATCTCTTTTTTTCCTCCTATTCTTCCTTACTTTTCCCTCATCTAACCTTTCATTTCCTCACTCTGTCCACTGTGGAGCAGAAACTCCTGTTCTCCTGAGTCCTGCAGGGTTTTTCTCTTACCATGCTTTGCATGAAAAGCCTTCCACCTTTAGAATAGAAAAGTATACCTTGGTGTTAGCCATAATATTTAAATGTAGCATGGGATTTTTGAGTGTTATGCTTCAATTCAACTATCCTCTGTGCTGTCTCCTCTTTATGCACGTATTTCTTCAGTATTATCCTAAATTTTGGGCAAGCCATGAGGACACATACTTATTCAGAAATCCCACTTGAGAGGTGAAGTCAATGTCACGGTTTGCTGAGGCTTATGGGAAGTTTTGAGGTGGTTATTAGCTGATTAATAATCATAGGAGTATGAATAATCTCCCTAGTCAAATCACTGCCCTTCCAGTAGCATCTGACAGGA
This sequence comes from Neodrepanis coruscans, assembly GCA_013400695.1. Lineage (NCBI taxonomy): Eukaryota > Metazoa > Chordata > Aves > Passeriformes > Philepittidae > Neodrepanis > Neodrepanis coruscans. The sequence continues at coordinate 10,853 of VYZS01070839.1, read as the reverse complement.
TGAGAAACCCATTTGAATGCAGAGATATGTACCCAGATTCACAAAACAGGGCATTTCAGGAGGGGTATTTAAAATTAGAACTAGGTTTCAGCAAATAACTGTAATTGAAACACACATTTACAATGGTGAAATATGAAAGAGAACTGTTACATCTCTTTTGCCTCAACGTATTAATAAAAAACAAAACAAGACAAAACCCAAACCAAACAAAAGACCAGCATCCTAAGTTAAAATTGTTATGTTGTAGGACAGTTGCAGCAAATTCTGAGGAAAGGTCATCCTGGGATGGAGCATACTAGCTGCTTTCTCTAAATTTAAAACTATAATGAAAAGGAGATTTTATGTTTTCTGCTGAGAGACCAGTGCCCTATGGTTTCTCTTTTCCTATAATAGACATTTGTAAAAGTCCCTTTAAATCCCAGTCTTTGGGAATAAAAAAACCCAACTTATTTTCATTTAGAATCTTAAAACCGTTTAGGTTGGAAAAGACCTCTAAGGTCATCAAGTCCATCCATTAACCCAGCACTGCCAAGCCCACCACTAAACCATGTCCCTAAGTGCCACATCCACATGTCTTTTAAATACCTCCAGGGATAGTGACTCAACCACTTTCATGAGCAGCCTGTTACAATTATTGACAACCCTCTTGGTGAAGAAATTTTCCCTAATACCTAATCTAAACCTTCCCTGGAGCAAGAGGAGGCCACTTCCTCTCTTCCTGTTACTTGGTACTTGGAAAAAATACTGACCCCCACCTCCCTTCCTACAACCTCCTTTCAGGTGCAAGAAATTTGCTTGAACAGACTTAAGTATTTTGCCCCAGACCTGTCTATTGACCCTACCTATGATTATGTGTTTGAAATTAGATCTCAAGTTCCTTGAGACAGGAATCCTATATGTATTTTGCAGTGTAGAGGTCTTTAGAATACACTTGGGTGACTTAAAAAAACATACTAAAAAGAAGAAAACATAATATGGCAATGATTCTGAATTTTATGGACATTCATTATTGCACATCTCCACCAGTTTTACTTCTTATACAAAGGATTCTTGGTTAGGCTTGGGATTAGAGATTGCAGGTGAGTGAATTGTGAGCAACGGCTATAAGCATGTTTTTATTATATTTAAATTATACAGACCTGCTGCCAGCTATATAAGGAAAGACAAATGTCTCCACCAACTAACTGATCAGAAGAGTGTTTTCATCAGAGACATAACTTAAGAAGTGAAGTTATTAGCTCTGGATGCTTTTTATAGTGTTTCTCAAGTATTTAAAGATCCCTTTGTCTTGTGAAAAATACCAGTTTTTTGGGAAAGAGGTTGCCTTCAAACCACATGTATTCCAATGCTTCTGTCTCCCTCAGACACCTAATTTTGCTACTGCTAGGACACTTGATAGTTCTTTATGCTTTTACATGGAGTTTTATTCCGAGCATTTTCTGTAAATCTACATTATAAAAACTAATATGGATTCATCCACAGAGTTTACCCTCTTAACTCATTACACTTACCTAAGCTATCTGGGCACAGATGGTGCTCATGGCTCTGGTACCCCTGAGTGCTCAGGCAGACAACAGCTCCACAACAGCTTTATTTAAGAGTAAATAGAGTAAACCACATAATTGTGCAGTTATGAGATCTAAAGCCTCTCTCAGATACGCTCAGAATCTGCACTGGCTGTGCCACTCAGTGCCTTATTTTTGCCAGAGTTCGTTTTCCAGGTGACACAGGACAGCAAAGAAGCAGGAAGAAATTCTGAGAAATCACTTCATTCTTGGTCTCTGGGCAATGACAACAGCAAAACAAACTGACCTTATCTATCACTGAAGAATACTCTCCATAAATACAAGCAACTCAGGAAAGTAGCTGATATTGCAGCTTCTTTGGCAAAACTCGGTGACTCGGTGTGTGATACATGGTGCTCATGGTGTAACTTTGCAACAGAACTGCAGGATTTACAGTGGTTCCAGCTGTGCGAGAACATTGCCAAACACTGCAACTTCTGTGAGGCGGAATTAGAAGAGCCAAAAACTGTGGACAAATGTATTTAACTTGTTTTAGCTACTTTTTAGAGCTTTGATACATATTTGCCAATGAGCTGAGAGAGTTGGGGAGGTGATTCAAAGATAGTTCTTGTGTGCGTGTATGTGTCTGTGTGCATCTGCATTTTTTCATACATATGTGTGAACATACATCTGTAACTTTATTTATTTAGAAAAGTGGATGAAGAGTTAGACAGACTTAATGGTGGTAGTGGTTGTACAATCACTGGTTGTACAATATAACCAGCTGATTATTCTGAGAAAAACACCCTGATTAAAAATTTGTCTTATTACTCTACTATTCCTATTTTTTGTTGTCTTAATGCTACTGTATACTTGATGCTTTAGAGGTGTGAATTACTATAGGGTATAGTCAATAACTATAAATACTGCATATGCCACAAAACTTAGACTATACTTTCTCCTTGTTTACAGCCTTTGGGTACACACCATTTGCCTGATTTTGACTAACAAAGAGAGGAGGGAGAAAGTAAGAAGAGTGGATTTGGGGATCAAAAGGCAGAACATGACAACTGTTTATATATTCTCTCTTTTTTGAAACCACAGGAAAGATAATCCAAAGGCAGTTAGGGTAATAAAATTCTCATGCTAATGTTGTTACCATTAATTAATCTTGATGATATGCATACACTGTACTTCTCAAAATCACAGTCACATCCTTCATAGTATTGCTTTCTAACATCTGATGCCACTGTAATAAGACATTATATGAAACTCTTTTATTACTATGGCTAAAATAGAAAAATCTAATAGCTATCTGAATAATAAACACATAATGCAATAAATCATACTATGCTGTGCTGTTATATGTCTACTAGGAACTAGAAAAAGCAGCATCTACTTTAGTTTGGGTTTATTTTTCATCTGTGGTCTGAACTGGTTCTTCTCCAGCACTGGATTGCATAGAAGCAGCGTGTTCCTTGTATCTTGAAGAGTCCTACCCACTCAGCCATTTTTTGGCCTCTCGTTTTAGGATTTTAGGTTCTGTCCCACTAGAATCACTACTCACTAGGAAGGACATGCCCCCGGTATGACACTGTGAAAAGGCATGGTCTTCAGGAAAAGGTAGGTGAGACAGCAGGACAAGGGCTTTATGATGAACAATATGTTTTTAATTTTTTATTGTCACTTTATTAAAAATCTTCTGAGCACCTAGAAAGATTTGACTTTCCAGTTTTATTAAGAAACTCTCATATTTGATATTGCATGAGTGGAACTATGATGCAGTCCTACATTACTCTAATAGCTCAGCAAAGATCTTTGAGCATGTAGTATGTTGTGAATTTGCTGTAATGGAAGAAAATATTTCTGGTCACTTCTGAGGGAGAAGGTGTCTTTTTACTGTGATTCCCCAAGTTTTGCCATGAAAATCAAGTCATAGTCAGCTGCAGTCAGTAGGAAGTCAAAGATGACTGAACACTCCAATATATGATGCTTTCTGTTCAGTCTCCAGTGTTTCCACAGCTTTCAGTATTTAGATATTCAACTTTAAAAGCCTTCCCCAATTTAACACAGAGCCACTGATGCATCCATAACTAGGGAGGATAATGAAATGAACCAGGCACGCAACACCATTCCACTAAGTATAGTCTCTGTTGCAAATCTTTGAAAAGCAAAAGATAAACTCCCACTGGAATATACAAAGAAGCAATAACCATATGGGGATTGTGATGTTGAATATATCAGATAAATCAAGAAAAATATATCTCAGGATGTCACCATATGGCAGGTATCAGCAAGGCTTAGGCATTCTCTTCAGCTTGGCCTGTGTGTTTCTTACACAGGTCATAGGAAAAAAATGCTAATACCAGGAAAAAAATGTGAAAGATCAAAGTCTGCACATGAGTTAAAGGCATTTCAACATGTGGGCACAGCACGTAATCCATGGAGCAAAATGAGCAGTATAATACATTGCCAGCTGACACTTCCAACATCTAGTTGCACACAAGGGCGCAGCCACCTCAGTTCCCTCAGCCTGCAGCCTATTCTTCCAGCCACCAGAATTTGAATTAGGAATAAAAGAGCAATCAGACCTTATATTGCAGGACAAAGAGTCATCACACGAGGAGACAATTAGAATTACTCTTTGCCCAAAGCTTATACTGTGCTGATGCTTATACCATGGTTTCTGAAAATGCACTTTAAATGTACTAAAAATTAAACTGTTGTTTTTTTCTCTCTCCCCCACCCCGCATCTCTTCTGAGGAATTGCTTCCTGACTCTTCATCTTCTATCCAGGACCACTCAACAGGTCATGTATTCTTTAAAGAATATTTCCCTTCAATTGAAGCATCAGAGACTAGTCCTTACTAACAGTAATATAAATGATTTGGTGGGAAACAGATGTGTGATAGTATCTATACTAGGAATAGTTTCCTCCATTTTTGGAGGCAGTTCATATCATTCACACTCTGGTCAAATTTGTTTCGTAATGTACTGGTCTATCATTCAATGAAAGTGAGTTAGCAATTTCCAAGGTAATTCTCCTATTCTCCTGCCAACAGCTCTGACAGGAGCCCCTTGAGAAATAACCATTAAGAAAACATCTGTGTACTTCCTATGTGTCAACATCTCAACAGTTTCAGGAGTGGGGGCTGACGACATGAAGGACCTGCCAGCTTTACCAGAGCCCAAATTCTCAGGCAGCTGAAATTAGCAGAAACTCTGACTCAACAATGATAAAGATCCAGAGAGATCCTGAACTGCACAGAGGAGCAAATTACTGTTTTCCTAAATGTATTTTGTTTGCCTTGATACAATATATTTTTATATTTTTTACAAATATCAATTTTTACAATAAAAATCTCCCTTAAGAATCTGCTGCAGGATTAGCATTGTCATCTGTCTAGTGATGATACATTGTACCGCCAACTTGTCAAAATGATTAAGCGAACTAAACCACTAAATTTTTAGCACTTTCGTGATAAACTAAATGCATAGAGGGTTCTTTCTGTTTGTCAGCATCTGCTGTGTTTTAGTAATTTGGCTCTGATGGTGGAAGGAAAAGGAAAAACACAATGGGGAGAAAGACAGGTAAGGAAAACCATTAATCCTGGGAAAAAAAGACTGATCTGCCCATCAACCTTCAGATTAAAATCACTCAAAAAGCAATGGCCAATTTTATTTTCACTTAAGAAGAAAATGCTAGAGCAACTTGCTACTTCACATTCTCTGAAGTACAATCTACAAAACACCTGTTACCTAATAGTTTCTAGCATATTTTCAGGGGAACAGAATATGTTTGTTATCTTCCTTGCCATAAAACGGGCCAGCCAATACTTCCAAACCATGCCTGAAACATACCTTAGCATAGTACCTAACAGAGAATATTTTCTTGAGTTAGTATATAGTAAAACCAGGGAGATGCTGCAAGGGACATTAGTGACAGAGACTGTACTGTAGTTACCTTGTTACAAACTTGTAATCAATTTGAAAACATTCAGTATTTTGGATGCAGATACTACACAAGCATGTCAGTGGAACCATTACATTTGATGCAGGACTGCTACAGACAACCATGGGCATTCTCCAAGGTATCTCAGCAGTAAGGACGTAAATCTATGTCTCGCCCAAGACAGCATGGTTGATTTGGCTTGCCTGCTACTGCTGTTAGTGG